>JAPYZM010000150.1:0-56277 GCA_030522845.1 Psyttalia concolor
AAATACCCTATATCGATGGGAAATGAGCTCAGCTTTCGAATGAAACAAACCCCGAGGCGATCGGATCAATAGTTTTTGAGATATCGTCAAAAGAGTGCCAATTTCGGTAAAGATCGGAAAAATGGAAAGGGCGAGCCTTTCAGTTTTCGGCATTTCGGCCGGTTGGGCCTGTCGGGCCCATTGGGCCGGCTGGCCAGCTGGCTGACCGGGGATGCCCAAATCTGAGTTTTTTTGAAGGAAGATGAGCCCTGGGTAGCCCTTTCTGGAGATTTCCGGCTGTTTTAGGCCCTTTTTGGCCTTTTTTGGACCCTTGTTCGGATTTTCTGATTTTTCTCGATTTTTAAGCACATTATCGTCGCTCCAAAATATTTTCTCCTCAATTTTTGATTTGTTAATGTCCTCATAAGAGTAAAGACATTCTTGTCAAAAAATACTTTCTCTCAGTGTAGCCTCTGAAGTAAGCTCCACAGCGTCTTCACCAAGCGTCATTTATGGTTTATTGTGAAATCAATGGTCTCCACCGTCGGTGATATTAACATCTCTGCCCTCAGCATTCAACTCAATTCATCAATTTCACCGATTCACTGGTGACCTTTCCTTTTTCCTCACAAACGTTTTTTTTTTTTCTCTCTCTCCACAGTTAGAGAATTCTGTTTTATTTTTTCATTCCTTCCTCCGTCTCACTTCCCTTTACTTTACGTCCAATTATAGAAATGATTCTCTTTTCTCCACTGCGGAGAAGGAAGAAAGACTGCTGGCGATGAAATCAGCGCAATTTCAGACAAAAATAAAGTATGACAAAAGGTGAAGCAGACGACGTTCCGGGAATAAGTACGTGGGATTTCTACTGGCGAGGAGGGAAGGGTAGCTTGAATATATATATTTTTTTTTATGGGTTTTAGTCCTGGGACATTTTTACACTTCTCGTAATTATCTATGGCATTGGTGGGTCTTGGTGAAAAAGAGTTGAATTTTGGTGGGAATGTATTACGATTTTAAATTGATAAACGAAGATGAGTGCAGCAATTCGAGTCGTAATGTTTTTTTACAAATTTCTCAAAATTCTTATTCTCGTTCTAAAGAATTCTATTCAATCAATTCTTCCGCAAGTCTTCATTACAAAATCCTAGCCGGTGGATCAAAGGTTCTTGATGATTCTCGTTTGCTGTCGTTAACGGTTACCGGGATGAATAAATCATTATCAAATCGACAGGAAATATTCAGTAATAATAACAACCTCGGGAGTTTCAATATAATTTATTGATTTTTCTTACCGTCGAGAGTGTGAAGTTTGGCAGGTTTAGAAGAACCATTGAAGAAACTTGCAACGCTTGAGTTCTTCAAGAGATAGCTGAGTTGCTTTAACTGATTTAATATTGTTGATTCATTTCATTTGGGGAGATGATTCTGCTGACGATTTGATGATGACATCTTTCATTTGCAAGTCAGGGGAGAAGGGTTATCATTTTTTTACTTAGACAAAGAGAATTCCTCGCAGATGATGACTACTTGAAAGGCGTCATCTAGGTTCTTCAAAATCCAACCATTCCGTTGCTTGGATTCAGGGGCAGGCGAGGATGCCGCTACACTCTAAGAGCTTAAAAATACTTGAATATTCAGCGGCAGGTCCAAACGAATTATTCAAAATAACTATATCTACCGATCTAAATCTTGATCTAAGCCAGCCCTAGTCAGGACTAATCCGTGACTTACAACGCTCGTTTAAGCTTGGCTGTCAAGTACCAGCCGAGCTTAAGCTGCCGGATTTATTTTTAATAAATCCTCTCTATTTTCGTTCTAGTTAAGATCAGGAAAATCAAAATCAATAGGACTCCAGCAAGAGTAACAGACTTCTCCAAGATTCATCCGGAAAATCGCGCAAAGTCCCCAGGATATCAAAGCCGATTATCAACCGACCAGCGGGGCAAAATGGAACGTCTTCAGTTGACAGTAACTCGGGATTGGCGGTGTGAAGCAAGAGTCATTCAATTTCACTCGGCCAATCCCGAGTTATTGATCTCTGAAGTCGTTCCATTTAACCCCACTCTCCCCTACGATTCAATAATTACTTTTCTTGCAATTAGTCACGGTAATTTCGAGGCGAGGAGCTGTTACAACCGGCACTTAATTCCTCACGTAGGGGATCGGTATGTCATTCCAAACCGACCGGCTTCTTTCAAAGCAATTTATTTCGGAAATCGTTGACAGGATCAGGAAGACGAATACTTTAGCTTTCATTGTATACTTGGCTTGTTAGTTTTCATCCATCAGAAAATACGCAATTCGTCTGGGGTTGAGCATGCGGGTTGTCTTAGTATCAGAAGAAAAAGTAGACAAGCTTTCTTCATGCGGAAAATTACAACTCGAGCCGAAGGCGAGGGTTCTAAGGATCTGGGGGAATGCTCACCTGCTTCTCCTCCCGAAGATTGAACGAGATTCTTCTGCCAAAGTGCATGAAAGTGAGCGTTTTTAACATCACCTCGTTCGGTTGAAAACGCTCACTTTCAGTGCGCGTGGGCTGAAAAAGTATATTTCTCACCTAGGGTGGAAAAGTCGTCCTCCCGCGCACAATTACGGTTGTAAGTACGTGGAGAATGCTTGTCTAATTCTCCTTCCCCGAGCTGAATACGATTCTTCTGTCAAAATGGAGGACAGTGGGCGTTTCTAACCTAGGCTAGAATGCTCACTTTCGGTCCATGTACGTAAAAATTTTTTTTTGCCGATTTACCGGACAATATTAACAAATCATCTAGTTAATTTAACACGTTTGGTAGTGCCCCCCCCCCTTTTATCAAATTTACCCCTTGCACAAAGCGAACTTATTCAGACCTCACCACCACCGAATAATAGATAATTACTAAGCCGGTCACATGCAGTGAGTATCTCTGCAAACTTACGATAAACTGATACATCGTCGAACACGGCCAGTGGCAGCAAACCGGCCACCAACTTTGATGCTGGATCAACCCCTCTCTAAACCCACCCATCTACTCCACCTACCGTTATTCACCTCTGCATCCATTCATCTGTTTGTGTTCCTCCGTGTTGCGTTTACGTTCAGCATGTTAGCCAACATGGATGCCAATGGCAAAGATGGCTCCAAGCCAACCGACAATAATGCACAATGTAGTGAATACACACTTTAGCGTACTGCCTTTGGTTTAGGGAGGAGGTAAAGGGGGAAAGTAGATCGGGAATTGGGACAGTGTAACCACTCTACACTTGATGCTTACCGAGTTCATCTGGGATGTCATGTTGTTGGATGGTGCAGTCCAATGGGCGTCTGATGATTCTTGGATTCAATTCTTCAGTGAATTTTTAGACGGCGGCAAGTGCCAGGAGGGAAGAACCAACGCCCAGCCGGGCCTGCCAACCTTAGACTGAGAGAAATATTCAATAGCCACCGAAAACAACTCTCGTAATCCACTGGTGTCAACTTCTGGAGAAAGAGGTCTGGACAAATGACAAGAATCATCAGGTCTTAGAACCTAAACATTCTGGGGTGTGTAAGAATGTCCGCGGAACGGTCCAGAAAAATTAGAGACTATTTTCTCCCGGCGTAAGAAGACTAAGACTAAGACTAAGACTGAGTCTAGCGTCGACCTCTGCTCAGCTCTGGTCTGGTGGCTGTGTACCCTCGGCAGAGCTTCGGTTCAGTACTGGCGCGAAAGGTCGGTCTAGCAGGGTCTCACCAAAGTCGGCCGAGTACCGGCAGCCGACGTTGGCCCGGTACTGGCAGTCGTTTTTTTGTATCCCGGCGTTGTCGACAGTTGTTGGCCCCGCTCTAGGGGGACCGAGTGTCACGAGTAGTGGGCCAACACTGGGCCACAACTGGCTCATTCCGAAAATCCTAGTCGCCCCAGGCGACTCGTGAAACATTTGCGTACAACATTAGAATGATTTAAAAATTTTTTTCGGTGGATTTGACTCTTACACGGTTGAATCATCAATCAATAATTCAGATGATGCCGGGCATCTACAAAATCAATGCAGGCTGTCGTGTTATTCATGTACAGATTAACAGTTGATCGGGGATTGACCTCCTTTAACGTGGAAAATGCAATGTTCCCATGGTCGACATGAGCCCAGCAACGGACACATCAGATAAGTTCAGCTGAACTGAGTTACGTTAAAGAGAGTCACTACAAAGGGTCGATGAGTCTCTCGTGATCATGAGCATCTCCAACGAAGAAAAGTGAGGAAAAAAATATCTATTGATGCACTTGATCATAAAATAGCCAACATCATCTACTGGTGTCAATCATGTGCCGGGAATTCCGATGGGAATTGAGGAGAAAAAAATCGGAAATATTCTAACCCTGTAAATATCCCAAGGTTGCCGTGGTAATTAGGAGGACTATGCTAAATATATCGTGAGACATTCAGAATGATTTTACATTGGTAGAAAAATTTTCTAGGATGTGGAATATATTTTCTTCAGCGAAGTCAATCATCTTCAGTTCCTTCTAATCTCGGAGTGCGTGTTCTATACGGAATTCCAGTGAATTCTCTTTCATAATCCACTAGTGTTAATTGTTTTCAGTTAAGTTATTCAGGAAGTCGCGTTATTTGTCTGAAAGCTGACTCGCTACGCTCGGTATGAAATCCTCACTTTCGGTCCATGTGCGCCGAAGGTGACAAAATTTAATTTTTTCTCTTTAAACAAATTGGACAAAAAAAACTATTGCAAACAAATCGGAGAGAAAAAAATGGTTCTTGCAGTGGAAGCCCGGAATTTTTAATTTTCAAATGTCTCAACATCACCCGAGGCATAGACAAAGCAATAAATTAATATTTTTCCATTGGTTCAACCAGTCCAACGAAATTGGGGAGATATTGGCAAATTGAACTTTTCGATTGTCGGAGGGTATTACAATAGCTTCCTGCCATTTTCCTCGCCAAGTTGAGGAGTTTTAAAGTAGACAGGTTAAAAAAATATCCGGTCCTCCATCAGTTTTGAACACTTTTGGGTCAAATCAAATGCGCATGTACAAATACTCGTTGCAGTCGCTGGATGAAAAGGCGTTGAATCTAGTTAACGCGAGTGAGAATACTCATGGCAACAAAGAGAACGATCAACGGTGATGGAAGTGCGGAGCTCGTGCGTCGAGAGAGTGAGAGGAGCCAGGAAGAGGGGGAGCGGGGGAGGAATGGAATGAAAGAAGAGGGTACATAAGCCTCGTACACTGGCTAGGATTGGAAGGAGATGAGTACAAAGAGTTAGGGGGGAGTGGGTTGAGCCAAGTTTACACAGTCTTCCTCACTGACATGGCCAAAGACTCTACTCTTCATAGGCCAAGCAATGCCTTGACGGAAAAGAGAAGGTGGGAATGGAGTTGAAGTCGCGAGGATAAACGCGAAAGTGAAAGATAAACGCCATGGGAGTGCGGAATTCCTTTGGCTTGATTCATTCGCATTGGCTGGCGCATAAACATATGCCCAGAATTCAACCTTTTAGATTTTTTTCGCTGGGCAGGGGGTGGAGAGACATCATTGGCGTATCGGCTTGTGGGAAAATAAAACTCTGGGAAATTTTTTTGCGTGACGAAACGCGAGGAAAACCGCTAAACTCACTCCTCTACTGCGGACGAACAGATTCCGACATTTGAAACAATTTTTTTTAGCCATTCCAAAGACAACGGTAATTTATTTATTGCAAAAAAGGACCGTCGCGAGGGCAGTCTAGGTGGACCGATTTATTTAAAAAATTAGGCAGGCTCAATTGCCGATATTTTGAGGGAAAAGCCACTAGACTTGGCTGGAGAAATGATTTTCCTCTTCTGCTCCTATTACTCCCGATTTTTTCGGACGGAAGTATAAATTTTGTTGAGGTTTATTTTGTCAGGGTAAAATATTATTCTCTCGGGAATTTTTGAGGCGTGAATCTCATTGGAGTAATGACACTCTACTCAAAAAACATTTTTTTTCGCTGGGTGGAGTTGAATGAATTGAATTAATATTTTTTATAACTGTTAGCATTTAATTTCTGGATAGAAGAGAGAGATAATGATTTGTTAGTAATCGCCAATATCTGTGGATTAAATAGAGAGATTCAGATGAGTTAGATTTGATTTTTGGGCTGGCAGAGATGGACTGAAAATGAACGGAACATCAGAAAATTTAAACCTTTCCTTTTCGACTTTCAGTTTCAGTCTCACGTTTTTCCCGTCGGTCTCATCTCCAAATTTATTAGCATATTAAAAACTTGATTTTCAATAAGGTAGGGGGAGCAAAATGGGTGATTGTTAATTGTAAAAATAAGATTTTCAAAAGAATGGAAGAAACGAGACAAACATTGGGAGAATCCCCCTCGCCGGTAACGAAGTATTTTTTCTGCTCATTGCACATTCATGGAAAATTAAATCATACAGTCATATCAATTGCTGAAGAGGAGTATATCGAGTGACGTAATTAATAGTTTGTAGATGGAAAAATGAAAAGAGTGGAGTCACTCGAGCCTGATGAAGCTTTGAAGTGGATCGAGAGTTCGAAAGGGAATGGAAGAGTCAAATGAATCTCAAAAATCCAAGTCATTTCCCTTCCCTCTTCATGCCTCTTATAAACGTTATATACACTCTAAGTCGGTGTATCCGTAATTTACGCCAATTCCACTAACGAGTAAAAGCGAACTCGAGAGATCGTCAAGGACCCAATTAGAACCGCCCGGCTCCTCTGCCCTCTCTTACACTCCTTCGCGTATTAATCCGACCTCGTGACCCCCTGTGGATATCTCCGCCGGCATGATCTCCCCCCCCCCATAAGACTTTTTGGGGATTGACTCCGCTGACAAATCGTTCTCAATTACCAATGAAGACAATAAAAAATATTTTTCCTCATGCTGGGTCGGAAAAGTACTTTTTCGACACATTGAGGTGAAAAATTATATTCGTAAGGCGTGAAAAAAGTGGTTCTAACTCGGGGGATTATATCACGAGCCGAACGCGAACCTCCCACTCTCCAAAAACCATTTTTTTCACTTGTTACGAAATATACTATTTCATCACACTGGGTCTGAAAAGTACTTTTCGACACATTGAGACGAAAAAAATGGTTTTCGACGCGTGGGATTGTATCACTTGCCATCGCCTCCCACTCGCCAAAAACCATTTTTTTTTCACTTGTTGTGAAAAATCCTATTACAAATTTAAAAACGAACGAAACGAAATTTTTTTTAACACGAGGTGTGAAAAGGGAGACTTTACGGACGCCTCGCGTCCGCAAATCTCCACTTTACCCACATTGTGTTAAATAATAGGGTTCGATACTCGCGGGATTAAATCACTGGCCTTCCTCTCGATTTTGCGATTCTCTCCCCTAAAAAAAATTGAATACTCAATTGAATATTTCTTAGAATAAGCGTAAGCGAAGCTTTACGCACACTGTCCGAAAAAATCCCACTTTACGCCCGCAAACCCTCACCGAAGAGTGAATTTTTTCGGCAGGTACAGCAAAAAAAAAAACATTTTTTTACCTGCCACTAAAAATTCTCTGGACGTGTGTATAATTTTCGTTAAACAACGAATTCTATACGATTATCAAACGGAGCGGTAATTTTCACTAAAACATTTATCAACAATTGAATCCGGTTCGACCCACCCTCCCCTTGCTTATTGCATCAAATCCTATTTTATAATAACGAATTAAATATTGAGATCACGTTTGAATTGCAATATAGGTATATATTTATTTATATAAATCCCCGGGAGGGGGGGGGGGGATTTGTATGATCCATTAATTTATTTTTATTATTTCAGAGGACCAAAATGTATGGGTATGATAGATTTATGGGGTATCTACGTGCAGTAGATGTGGTAGGGGAGAGAGAAATTCGGGATATAGAACATGATGAGGTGGGTATAGTATCGATTGCCCCCGGGGAACATCGTGGCTAGGAGCCTAGTATGGCTTCCCGAATCATTTCGACCATTTTACTCCCTGGAATGTCTATGACCTCATATTTGATCACATTCCATTCTCGAGGAAAAGCGCTTGGACTGACATTTAGTACGAGATCTTTTCTTACGTCGGGATTACGCTACAAAATCTCATGAAAATTGTTGTTGCGGATAGGCTATCGTTGGCTATAAAATATATAACTCCGTCGGGGGGAAATATCTGGAATTTTCCGGGCGAGTTTATTCAGGTACTGAAATTAAATAATTAAATAATTATCAGTTGTCAGTGAGGGACAGGCTCGATACGACAGAAAAATCAATCGATCCCTTGGGCCGGGGCCGGGCTATTGATAATTAAAATCATCTCATTCAGCCCAACTGAAATATAAAATATCTAATTTCTTCTCAAACGAACTGTCATTTTAAAGAGAAAACAGAAAAAAAGTTGATATTATTTTTGTTCCTTGCCGAGGTAAATCAAAACTGTTGTGATAGAGTAAAAGAGTTTGCTCGAGTCGTAAGAGTATTACAACATTTCTCCCAGTCGGATGGAAATCCTTTGGATAAAGAATATCAAATCGATTACGAGGCGGAGAGCGAAACAGAATAAGAGTAATGCAAAACGACCAAACGAATTTCCTCTTCTCCCCGAAGGCGTTTGCTTTGTCTCTTGAGCTGAGGAATGAGTGCAGCGATGGAGAAGGAGAAGAAATAAGAGCGTACAAGGGACAGAAGGGAGGGGATAGAAAAATCGAGAATTTAAAATTTTTCATCTCTACAAGTCCATTTCCTTCTCATTCGGGAGAGAACGTCGAGCACTGACGATTCAAATTCTTTTGACCATTGGGGGCATTTGAGAAACTCAAACCCAACGATATTATTTGCCTCTCCTGTCTACGGACTTTATCAAAGTGTACATAGTTGTGGTAAACTACAGTTGAGAAGAGTGCTTTGATAGTATGGAATTCAAGTCTGACGTAATTAGATTGTTGGGCAAGTGTCACGATGAGCGACATCGCAAATTCCGATAATATAATAGACGTGCCCCGCCTTGCCGCATACGTGATAGATACGAGCCAACTACTGGAACGACGATATTCTAATTTAATACACAACAATCGCGTCTGTTTATCTGGTAATATCGAAGGGGTTTGAAAATCGTGTATTTGGTAACGAGGGCAAAAAAAAACATTTTTCAGCCCACATGCACCGAAAGTGGGCATTCTAACCTCGCTTCGCTCGCTCTCGTCCATTTTGACGGACAAATTGTAGTCAATCCTCCAATATTAGTAACTCACTCTCTTCCAGTCCGTCGCACTACATTTCTCGGGGTGGAGAACGTCGTAAATATTGATTCCTTTTCGAAATTATTGCTACATTAAATATTTACCCGGTGGGATAGTTGTTTTTGTTTCTCTTACAGAGAAACCGCAACATTAAAAAATATTATTTACACTTGGCAAATTTATGTTTAGCATCTGTTTGTCCCAGCCAACTTTGCTCGATTCTACTGACTCTTCTAGTTCATAAATTTGTTCTTTCCGTATAAATAAACACTTAAATATTTGTGTTTATCGACGTCCACTCCGCGAAAAACTGATGAAAAAATATGTAATTCTACCCATAAAATATTCTTTTTGCAATGCCTGACCGAAAAGTTCACGTTTCGGTACGGTTTTTCGTGCGTAAAGTGTTACTTTTCCGCAGTCCGCAAAGAAAATAAAATATTCCGTAACAAGTGAAAAAAAAATGGCTCTTGGCGAGTGGAAGGTTTAAGGGTATAATCCCACGAGTCCGCTTCTCATCGAGTGACTGAAAAGTTACTTTTCCGACGCAGCGTGTTGAAATAGTATATTTCACACCTAGGGAAAAAAAGTAGACAAGTCGTCCTCACGTGCAAAATTACGATACGTGCTTACGATTGTAAGCACGCGTGGAATACTTGTCTGATTTTCCTCCCGAGGGTTGAATACGATTTTTCTGGACGAAAGTGGGTTAGAATGCTCACTTTCGGTCCATGTAGGCAGAAAAAAATCATTTTACCCTCCAAACCCCCCCCCCCCCCCCCCCCCCCCCCCCCCCCCCCCCCCCCGCGCCCCCACAACTCGTGCGAAAAAATTCTACTTTACGCACTAGTTGCACAATATCCCATTATACAACCAAACGACGAAAATGTCGCGGGAAAATCGATTTTAAAATTCTTTAAAATACCAATATCAATGTAATAACATTTAATTCTTAAAGACTCTCGTCCAAAGAATATTAGATCGACAAAAATTACATTTTTTTTTCTCAGTGCAATCCAACGAAACTCGCGAACATAACAAAAGATGTCAAGATTAGAATCGAATTGGAAATTTGCCTGGCTTTGTTGTAGCAAGCCGCATAAGACCATCTACGAGCTAAGTAGATTATATCCAGAAAGAGCACAATGTTAATTCATTTGGTGCGAATGAATGTGGGGGTATACGATAGTTAAATTGCGCGAGACTTGCGTATAAGCAGTAGTACAATTGGATTGGAGGATTTTAAGTGAGGGGTAGATTAAAGCGTGAGGCTCAAAATGTTGGGAATAAGTCTTACCAATCACTGCCAAATATAATGAGCAAATATTGATCAATGCTTTGTTGCATTGTCGTTGTAAAATTTCAACAGTTGTTGTCACAAGCCTATTTGCTCATTTCATTACAATTTACTTACATTAAATTGGCAGAATCCCCTTATTTCGAATGACTAAGTCAACTCTGTCATTGTTAGGTAATACTAAAACTTGTAGTTTGAAATAACACAGTAGTGGTAGCAAGCTGTGAAGTGTGGTTTGCCATGATTTGACATCTAACCGGGTTACTGGGAGGCGAGCCATAGTTTCAAACCAACAAAGCACCCAAGAAGTTTTCCCTTAATACTAAAACCCTTTACTCGGTAGAAAAGCTTTTGGGTAAATACTTGTTGCACATTTTGGTAAGTCAATTAAGATGATAGGAGTTTGTGAAGAAAAGTATGCCAGCGATACATTTGCCAGTATTTTAAAATTCCAGGGACAGTCAGTGGCTGTTGACCACTGTAACATTTATTAATTAAAAGTTGCTCGAACCTGTTACGTTGAAATGGAGACCCTCTTTGGTATTTCCTTTGCGGAATTTGGTTCACTGAGAGTTAAGTAGCTGACAGGATAACAGTTAACTGTTGTACAGCCAATTACGGGAATTTCTAGGGAATTAAGCGGGGGAATATTAGGGCCTGGAGACTGGAGGTCAGGAGGAGGTACTCATAAAAGGAAACTAATTTTTTTAATGATTGATATGTTGGTAATATAATGTCATTGATAATTGGTCGGTAACAAACAGATTGTGACCGGAATTTTAAGACGTAAGGAGTAATGTTCTTCTGACAAGTTTGATAGGGATTTTTACTCGCGTGGCGCTGACTTCCGAGCCACAGGCGACGGCTGGCCAACCGTGCGCCTCAAAAAACCCCATCCCAACAGCTCAAGATCAATTTCTCCATAGGGATTTTTTAATTCTTCAGTTGGCGAGTGTCTAATACCAATTTTTCAGCAAAACTATTTTGAAGTCATAAAAAACTGGTGACGAAAAATTTCGAAACCATCTTAAAAAAATATTCAGCCTCTTCGGGGGAGGGGACAGGAGATGTTATCTTGGCGGCGGCTAGTGGAATACGAGGAGATGACCATGAATTGGGGAGCGGGTGGAAAGTGCGGTTAGTTTGACAAGGTAGCCACCCTGAGGGCCGGGTGTCATGACCATTTCTTCGCCTCTCATCGTTGGAGAGGCACTTACAGCTGATGGAGTACGCCGGGAAATCCTCGAATCGGTCGGAATATTCCGAGGCCTAGAACGACTAGTGATTGGAAGTGCTGCCTGGGGTGTTGGCAATGGGCACCGCACGCTGGCGAAATCACGAAATATTGGAAGGGGGGGGGGGGAGACGTGTTCATCGTCTCCAGAGAGGCATAAACCTCATGTGGAAGTGTTATCGCAAAATCTCGTAGCATTGAACGAGGCGATGGGCAGAATTTGGATGGCTCTCGGTGTATGAACGGAGCTGGGGAAGAATACCACTTGGCATGTGTCTTGAATCATAATTGTGGACCTGGAAACGTAGAGGCAGACCCTGCGGAGAAATCCGCCCGTAGGAGACGCGAAACAGGTGGCGCGAAGAAGTGCAAATCAATGAATTTACTCTCCAGGCCCTGAACGATGAAAATTTTTCGAATGGAAAAATTAAATAAAATCGTGCAATTAATTTTAAACTAATTTGACAGTTAACCTGTTGAAAAATATTTAATAGAGGGCCTTACAATTTTTTTTTTAACGCCCTAGACGTGGAGATCTATCGATCCACGTCCCCCCATTGAATTGATATCAATTCCTCGCAATGAGAAACTCATCAGATTATCTCCGACAGCTCTCAATATATTTGATGCACTTATCTGGATGACATTCGGTCTATTAGTTCAATTTTATTAACAGCGATAAAATCAATTTGCCCTGAAATACTGTTCAAAGTAGACAAGCAACTCCCAAATGAACAAATACTGTGGTCCACACGGATATTATATCTTCCACCGAACTTTGTAACTTCGATGGGTGCGCTCGGCTCGTAAGTTGAACGAGTTTTCAGATTAGGCTGCGATAAGAGCCACTTTGGCCTCGAGGGTCAAAAGAGGAGTGTCTCGTATTCCAACTTAATAGCTCAACCATTTCTCTTTTTCATTTCATGAATGTCGTCCTCAATACCCATTATGAGAACACGTAAGAATCTTACGAATCCCATAAAAATTGCGGAGTAATATCTTCAACTGATTCCACCAAAGAAAATAAGGCATGGCAAAGGGGAATGAAAAATGAAAGATTTAAAAACACCACCTCCACCACCCCCATCTCCTCCACCTTCTCCACCTCCTCCACCTCCTCCACCTCAGTACAGAAGAAAATACACGGGCGTAAGCCGATCAACTGATGAAAGCATAAAATTTAAACTAAAGTATCTCTGGCAAATTCGATGGGGGGCCGGGGGGGGGGGCAAATAGGAAAAGCGAATATAGCAATTAAAATTCTCGGCAATCACGAGTATTAATACAATTCGTAATGTAATCCATCTGATACTGTTATTATAATAACAATTCAATGGAAAATTCTCGCAATACGCAGGAGAGACTTCTCTCGTTTTATTTTATTTTTTTTATTCCACTGAGCAGCCATGACTAAGTAATAAACTGAGAATGGATGTTTGAGAACTCAAACGTTGAAATATTCCTGCAGTCATCGTTCATTAAGAATCCATTCGTTCGGAGTTGTGAGAGGGGCGTTCTATGACGCGAAAGATTTTTTTTTTTTTTTTGTTGAGCCCTCTCCAGTACATCGTTATTGTTAACAATTGTCAGTATTCAGTCGGCGGATGAATGCATCCAAAAATATTGTATCAAGTGTTATTCTGTTAGTGGCAGGAGGAATTCAGAGAGTTCTTACGGTTTTCGGGGTCAATTTAGAAATACAATCGGGTATTCAGAGGTTTTGAGTAAGAAAATATAATTCGGCGATGCACCAGCGAGGTGAGATTAATTTGGAGAAATTCCTAACTATTTTTATGTTACTATATATCGAATACTGTACACTGGGGGAAAAAAGATTTGCTCTGCTGAAAAATATTCAGCTGGAGAATTTTTCTTCGGCTCAGGAAAATTGTCTCTTGGGTCTGATTTTTTATTTATCTGTTTCTGGGATTAGAATAGAGTCTTAGAATACTGAGGCTTTCCTGACGAACGGCAGAAAAGTCGTCAATCAATACCGAAGATACCATATTTCTCCTTTACCTGAGGATGAATTATTTTTCTCCCTCAAGCTTCTTATTCTTCTTTTTTCACTTTTACGGCACTGAATTATCTTGCGGCCGCTGTGCTCTCATTTATGCAGACTCTAAAAACACGTCAGACCAATTAGTTAGCTATAAACGCATTTATAAACGTAATTTTTCAAGGGGCCGCAGAGTGAAGCGGAGAATTTTGTGATCTTCGCGTCTCGATATTTTTATTTTTAATCATCAATACTGGGATTTTGGGAAAATCACTAATTGCTACACTTCGCCCTGTCCCCCCTAAACTTATCAATCAAGTGACGTAATGAAATTACTATTTCATCCAGAAACTATTCACTTCATCTCTCCCCTCCCCAATCACGAGCTCAATCCGATAAATTTCTCCTCTTGACTTGAATGACTCGTCCTCCCCCGAGAGGAAAAAAATTTAATTCTTCCAATCAAATATTCTTCACCCAAGAATTTAAAATTCGACTTTGTGCGTTAAAAAAAAATCTGTCATTTATTTATATTTATTATCTACACTGCAAGACATTTGAGTTACAACAAATGACACTCTCTCATTTTATTTTCTCTTAAATATTTAGAAACAGTCGTTTGCGTCTGTAAATATAATTTTTCCAATCAAATCTTCCCCCAAGAATTTAAAATTCCATTTTGTCCGTAAAAAAAAATCTGCAATTTTTTTAAACTTATTATTTACACTGCAAGCCATTTTAGTTACAACAAGTGGCACTCTCTTATTTTATTTTGTGCAAATTCCTGTCCCTCGATTGTTTATTACATTAGATATTTTTCCAGACCTTTCATTTACCCCAGACAATAGTAACACGGGTATCTCGGTAATATTTTTTTCTTTTGCCACATCATTATTACCTGAATTTTCCCTCCTAACTACTGTACATGGCGTACATGTGGAAAGTACATGCAATGTATGGTAAACTCAGTGAAACAGCAACAAGTTTTAAGTTGAGGGTTGCATCGCTTCATTTGTTCCGTGTGAAGTGTTAGCAGGAGTGAGGGGCTTTAATCGAATACAGACTGCCTTTGTAATTGAATGTCTTCAGACTGAGGGCGCGTTAATGCTCAGCCAGTGCTGTCTTCAGGTGTACGTTGTATTTCCTAGGTGCCTTATATATTTGCCATGCTTGCGTTATAACATCGCAAGGTGGGCTGTACTTTACCAAACCGGTAATTGCCGTGTCGCCTGGGTAAAATTGGTAACAGGGGAAATTACTTCGGCGCACTTTAATCGAAAAAATTCCAAATATTCTCGTGGATATCGATTCGGATAGATGCGACTAATGTTCCCAGAAATTGTCAAATTTCGACAATTTTTTTGCCAATTTTTACATTATTTCTGGCAATTTAGGAGAAATTTAATTCTACGGAAATCGGTCAAGTGTTCAATTGCCGAAATTTGAATTGGAAACAATGAGATATTCTTGACAATATCGATTCCGAATAGATCGACAAATTTTTATGGAAAATATCCATCTCCGACAATTTTTTTTTTGTTGAAAATGTTTACGTTCAATTCTGCAGCGAAACGACACAAGTGCGCTTTACATATTTTTATCAAAACCCGGATTATCTCAGTAAGGAGTAATGTTAGGAGAAATTATCAGAGAAACAATTTTGTTGCAAAATTGATGAGCTACAAAAATGGTCTTGTCACATTATCTCCAAAAACCCCTCCTTACTGAGATAATCCGCGTTTTATAAAGACAGAAAAAACTCTACTTATCTCATTCAACCCCTTCGCCGCCGAATTATTGTCTCATTGTACTATTGACATTACCGTAAGCACCGGAAAGTATCCCAAACAATTTCTCTATTTTACATCCCCCGAAAACGTCCTACGAGAAATAAAATTCTCCGGAAATCGTTGAAATGTTCAATTACACCGTCAAATAATTCCCATTAATTCTAGATATTTATGGAATTTCCATTGGCATGCGCACAGGTCGCTATCGGGAATTGATCACTTCGCCAGTGCAAATTTTTTAATCAAAACTGAATATCGAGCAGAATCCGGTAATTGAATGTCTTCGAATGAATGCTGTCCGTTGAAGAATAGATCCCGTTTTATCCCCGGCCATCTATCCCACTTCCCTCTTTTTTTTTTTTACTTTCTCATGCCCTAGTGCGAATATTGAACAGCTATGACAGAGGCACTTGCGTAATTGCGCCTTCAATTGAAAACGAGAGAGACGTCTGTTGTCTGAAAAATATCCATTTATCTGCAACTGGCGATATCCAACGAAAAATCAAAAAAACGAAAAAAAAGACGTCAGCGATCCCTGACTCCCTTTGACCATCATTGCCAAGCGTTCACATAAAAATGATTGAATTTTTTTTCAATCAGTGAAATCTGGGTAAAGACTAAAAATACTACAATTGAATCAGCTTTATCAGAACTGTCACTGAGCCCGGCATCCGTCGATAGCTCTCACCAGTGAACTCATCCAAATGGATATCCAAATGAATATTTAAAATTCTGACTTTTCTGGTAATTAGGTTAATTCAATAACGCCAGTTGAATTTTTATTCCAGCGATTTTCATTCACATTTCATTCAGTCCACCTCATCCCGGCCATTTACACTCGCCAGTAATTTTAGGAACAAAAATTATTTCAATTTCAAATTTTGGATTGTTCTTTTAAAACCCGAGGAATTGATTTGGAGGAGAAAATTTATTTATTTAATAATTTATTACATGAACAATTTATTTCTCACGCCAACATCTCCAGTGGTCAATGTCACTCCTCGGGGCAATATAATAAAATAGTTTTTTTTAATAAATTGATAATTAGAATTTCATTAATTTAATTTATCGCTTCAATTTTAAACTCTAGCCGGGGTGAAACGAATTAATTTTTAATCCGTTATTCAATTGATTACCGGCAGTGTGGAGTTGAGAGAGGACTAATGAATACAATTGAAGCTATTAACAATTAATGAATTGGGCTAATAATTTTTGCTCTGATAATTAAAAACCAATTGTCAAATTGCAACAAAATAATACAAATATTCTGCAATCCACCGGCAGACGAAAAGTAATTTTTTTTTTTTCACTACCAAACGAGCGGACGGTTTCATAGGAATTCGTCTGTCAATTAATTATCCCTAAACGCATGTTTGTCGGTTGTTTTACGATGAGAGGAAATGGAATTACACGTTTCAAGTATTGAGTATTATCGTCCAATGCAATGTAGAAAGTGCAAAAAACAGCTGGCCAACAGTTCTCCAAGCTATCATCAAGAGATCCAAGATTCTCTTCAGCCGAAATACACTCGAAATATCCCCTGTAATTTCTAAATAATTGTCGAAAAAAAAAAAAAAAAGAAGGGCCAGACGAACTTGTAGAGAATGTTTAACTAATGCTCGCTAGCAATAAAAACTGAATCCACTTTTAGAATGACCCTAAAGTATAGGCTGGCCTATGTGGTCATTCCCGAGTTTCTATAATTCCTGTTTTCACCAAAACGTTTCCAATTGTCTGCCGCCCAATTGCCGGCCACCAATAGTTCTAAGAGTAGACGGAAAGTAATGGGTGGGTGACTATTGAAAGGACAAGACGAAATTAGAAATGGATGAATATTGGCAGTTTCACCTGTAATTGACACACGGCCTTTGTTGTCTACCTTGAATTTATTTTTTATGCAATCAATATTGCAAAGTAAACAATTCTGTCAACTGTTTTAATGACCGCTAATTAGCCAGTCCCACTAATTAGGCGAAATAAAATTGTTAATTTTTCAACGATGGGAATTCTTTTGCAGTCATTAAATTTTCACGAATTATTTCTCTATGTAATAAATAATTATATTATAATTTTTTTTGCAGTCTAAGTCTAAGAATGTAAAGGTCAGTAAGGGGATGAAGCGGCGGCGGGGGGGGGGGGTAAATTTGAAAAAAACTAGAGAAAATTAGGAAGCCCCTCGAGATAAATTTCATCACCCCCAAACTCTCGCTACTGATTACGCATCAAATAATTGTCAAACAACCGGCAAACTCAATTTCCGACCTGGGGAAATCGAGCACGGATGTAGGAAATTATGTTTCTTTACGATTTAATAATTTTTTTGTTTGTAATCAGTCACGGCGATCGCCAGGAAACGAACTATTGCCCCTCGGTCCTCAAATGAAATGTTTAATTTTGGATTTACTAATTCGTCGGCGTCTAATTTCGGAAATTAATTTTTATGCTATCCATTTGGACATCGAGACGGAAAATATTTGTCATTCTACAGAGAAAAATGTTGAGTGGATTTTTATAGGAATTAGGGCGAATAAATCAGTAGAATTCCGCAAATTTCCAGGTTTATCAGAAAAAAAAAATTGGAAAAAGTCCGGCAATAAATTTCCGGAATTAGAGAAAAATTACAGAACGAGTTGTTAAACCCCCTCGCGTCGCCCGGAGCGGTTGAGTAATTTTTCCGACTCGACTCGTGGAATTGACCGGATAATTGACACTTTTAACGCAAAGTTTACTTCGCTCCCAGATTACGTTTGGATACGCAATTTTCAGGTCTTCCATCTGGCAATTATTATTGCCCCCCCCCCCCGAGTTGACCAGTGTTGTCTGTCTGTTGCACATACCTGGATGCCATTCTTTCCCCCCAAAATTTGATCAATGGCCTCCCCTTGATTCGATGGTAATTTATACATTATTTTTTTTTCTCAGTACCTGAGGGCCCGCCCTCTTGCATATCAGTAACACAAGATTAGATCGTTCCACCTTTCCTATGTCATGTTCCCATCGTGTCCCCCGGCCCGCCCCGAAAATTGTAAGTCCTGCACATGCATGGTATCCTTGATTACTTCCGCTTTCTCTCTCTTTACCTTTTTCCATTCATGATATCAATTGACTGAGCACATGTGCATTACCAACGGCTCCTCTGTCTTTGTAGGACTTGAATTGGGCGGCGGTGGTGGGGCGGGGGGAGGGGGAGGCTGGGGGTCTTCGACGACCTACACTGCACCTTTTACCCGGCAACATACAGTCAAAAAACCTTTGAGAAAGTATACCGCATCGATTGCAAACCCCCTCCGCAACCGCAGACCCGACCTCGCTCGGATTTCGAGTAAAGTGGGACAGAATAAGAATTTGAAATTGAATGCTATTTCAACCGTATGGTAAACTACAGATGCCCAATCTCAATATGAGCGTGACTTTTTCTTCAGTTTCCACCTCTCGAGATTTTCGAAACGAAACTACTCCACAGGATCGAAATGACCGAATCAATTTCTCCAACGGCGAATGGCAGACGAAATTACCACTCTTCATTTTTTAAATCACTCGACTGTTGCGGAAAATGGAATTAAAGGACACGAGGGAATTTTTTTTTCGAGAATTTTGGGTTTTGAATTTTTTAGCGCGAGACATTTTTTTCTTTTTTTTTCGTCTGAAATATTTGCACATTTTGGGGTACATTTTGTTGCGTATTTGTTTGTCTCTCTCGTCTCGACGTGAGCTGATAATTGACAGAGGGGGCCTGACGGTTTTTAATTTTTTTTAATCACTAGAAATGGACAAATGGGTACTGACGTTTTTTAAATTTTTTTTTTAATCACTAGAAGTGGACGCGCACTCTTTGCGCGTATGCACAATTCTCAGGCGCGTCTATTCGGGTTTATTTGTTTATTTAATATTTTACCGGATTTATTTATGGATAAGTGCCGGAGTTTGTAATTTATTTCAGAGGTAAATACAAGAGATTAATTTTTTTGACAGAAGATTAGAATTAAAAATTTTATTCTCAATCAGATTCGGATTTTTTGGGAGAGTCGGCTTGGGGAGTAGATTTTTTGCAAAATATCCTTTTGTTATTGTTGAGTTTCTTCTCTGTTATATTTATTCACTTGCTTCATCCTCCCTCGGAGAGTTGAACGAGGAGAAATTACCTGATTCACGTGACAATTTTTTAAATGTGAATTTTTCGGAAATTCTGTAGAAAATCAATTGCGCCAACGGCCGGTGACATTTACCCCGTTGACATGTCATTGAGACGTCACATCCCCACTACCAGCCCTCCGCCATTGACGTGTTTAGGGTTGTGACATAAAACCCAGTAAGGTGAAGAACAAAGGAGGAAGCCAAATGAAGACAACTCTCCGAGGATCGTCTTACCAGCAAGAGAGATTAGTTTTCTCGATGGGGTGTTGCTTGCATAATGCCTCTGGGGCCAGTGTTCTCCCCCAGCGCAGCCCGCACTGTTTCCCTCCACTCTCTTTTTTTTTCTCTCTCTCCTCTCTTTCATTGAAGAGCTTCAAGGGAGCCTTTATTTTCCGTATGTTGTATGACGACGTGCCTGGGGCCAGGGGGGGGATCCTACGCCAGCTGGGCTTGATTGCAACCTAGAGTAGTTGACTCACCTCAGGAACACGGAACTTGTTTCTTTAGAAAATTATCACTCGAGTGACAAAGTTACACGGCGGGAGTGTAATTCGATGGGGAGTGTATTCAAATGATTACGTCAGGACAATTGTAATGGTCGCTTCTGTACCTCCGGTGAAGGAAAGTGAGAGGAGTCATTCGATTTATTTAATCCGATTCCTGTTCCTCGAGAAGCGGATGAGTGAAAACTATTGCAACCCATTCCCCGGAGATGATTTTCGCGGAATACTCGAAATATTCGCCATCCACTTGAGGGGAGTCAGAAGTCCTCGGGCTTTTACGAATTTGGGAATTGACTCGTCTACCTCAATTATTTATTTTTTTATGGGAAATTGCGGTGTCGATTTGGGTATTGCTGGGGCCGTTGGTGAGGCCACCGCAAACAATTTTCTCTACGAAACTGAATTAATTCACTCCTTATCACAATCAACAATAAAATTTCAGGGAGAGAATTTTATTAAAATAATCAATTAAATAATGACATTTCGTTGGGCAGTCGTAGCATTTCCGATGCTGAAAAAAAAAATGACCCAACCCCATAACAAAATTCCCCGCATTTACCAAAAATTCGCAGGTCAACGAGACAAAAAAAAAATCCGCGAGTTGGCTCATTTTTCGGGGGGGGGAAAAAAATTTGCAAGTGCTCTCACCCCTCGGGCTTGAAATCGAGTATTTCCCGATAGCTTTTCATTCCGAATAAATGAGAGTGTCAAGATTCGCGGGTGAAAAAAATTTCGCGCCCCCCGCGCGAGGTATTTTCCGGCGAGTCATTGGGAGCTCGAGGGGTAGTACTGCCGATAAAAAATCTCGTAATAAATAGAGTAGTAATTTTTTTTAGTTAAAGTGGGTGGTGGAGTTAGCGCCCAGCGACGGAGGTTGAAAGGGCCAGTGGAGCGAGACGAAAGACGGCGAATGTGGGGTTGTGTGGGGGTGCAATTCATTGCGAAAGCAGTCCGTTGTTCATTCCCATTTCCGGATGATCCGCCACGAGGGAAATTTCTATTTATTGACCAGCCAATCTCTCTTCCGCTTTCCATCGGAAACTCCCTGGGTGAGAGAAGGATTGTTAATCCGAGAGATATCGCGATGTGCGCTGGGTGATTTTCATTCGATTAATTGAAATCAATAAATGATATGATGTGCGGTTATTGATTCTTGGGGATTTATGGCTGGGGTGGGGGGGGACAAATTGAACTGGGCTCGTGATGTCCAGTTGGATAATGGACTTGAATTTAGGAGAGAAGTGATAAGGGAGACCAGATGTACGGGATCTTGATCTGATGTCGCTCGAAAGTGTTCAAAATACCCGCCAAAATCGGCCCAAATCATTGGCCCGATAAAAATAGTATATTTTAACTAGTGAGAAAAAATGGTTTTTAGCGAGTGGGACGTTTATATCAGGAGACTAAGGCGGGGGGTATAATCCCACGAGTCAAAAACCACTTTTTTCACCGGTTACGAACATAATTTTTCATCCCAGTCGAAATAGCATTTTTCATCACGCTGTGTCGAAAAAGTAACTTTTCAGTCACTGTCTGCCTCACGTCGAGTGACTGAAAAGTGCTTTTCCGACACATTGAGGTGAAAAATATTGTTCGTAACGTCACGAGCCGAAGGCGAGAACCTCCCACTCGTCAAAAACCATTTTTTTTCACTTGTTACGAAATATACTATTTTGGAACAAGTGAAAAAAAGTGGCTTTCGGCGAGTGGGAGGTTTATCTCACGAGCCGAGGGCGAGGGAAACATCTCCGCCTCGCTCCGAGTGTCTGAAAAGTACTTTTTCGACACAGCGTGATGAAATAGTATATTTCGTGCCTAGTGAAAAAAAATAGTTTTTGGCAAGTGGGAGGCTTGATTCTCGCCGTCCACTCGTGATATAATCCGACGAGTCAAAACCCACATTTTTCACGAGTTACAAACATAATTTTTCATCTCAATGTGTCGAAAAAGTACTTTTCCGACACAGCATGATGAAAAAGTACTTTTCCAACCCAGCCTGATCAAAAAAAAATTATCTACTTGTTTTATCAGAGAATTTTACGCGAAATTTTTACAGAAAAAAATTGCCAGTCCAGCCTGGGACCGAACAATAATTGATAATTTTTTAAAATGCATGATTGCGTCTAATAAATTCATAATCTGCCTCAAATGTAATGCAGTCAATCGATTATTTATTATTCAGCAACTTCCACTTATTTATTACCTGCAAAATTGCCATTGTTGGCTAATTAAAATATGTCAGCAGTTACAATTAGCCTGATAATGCTAATGAAATTCCACCGGAAAATTATGAATTATTCGAGAGTAATTATGACACGTACTTAATACTCATTGTGATCTGTCTTTTTTTCAATTCCAGAAGTGAACAGAATTGAGGAAGCGAATATTCCGGAGGAATTATCGAGCAGGAAGTTATTCCTGAATTGCCAACTGATGTCTGTCTTTAGCCCTAGAATTAAAAAGGACAGCTATTTTGTGTCATTCCTTACAATAACGTCCGGACGAAATGGCACGGAGGATTGATAGCGAGTGGGATAAAAAACAAAATTTTACGGTAATTATTGAAAATTTATGAAAAATAAATTTCACTAAACCTTCCAAAAACTGTATTTTATTTTTATTCATTTATTGTAGCGCTTCTCGCTCGCGTACGAGTAGGAAATAGAGCGGAATGTGAAATCCAAATTCTCGGATTAATTAATGAACGGCCCCAATGTTTAAAATTACACGTCCAATTAATCCTAGTGCTCTAAAATTATTACGTTGGCTCAAATTTGACTAATGCACACGAACAAATTGCCTGATGTCTTCCTGAAGTTATTTAAAAAAATATTTCCTCAATTATTTTATAAACTCAAATAATAATATATGAATTCATGAAAGACTTGAATTATTTTTAAATTTACAGTAATCGATTCATATGATCAAAAGCCGGCGACAACTTCACTTTCGCGATTTCAATTGACTTCTGCCCTTAAAAACCCGATTTAATTACAAACTTATAATTTCAGGTACCGAACAATCAAGCGAGAGGTCTGATCACCTTGAAAATCGATCGAAGTAGTTGGACAGAAGTGCAGCCTAGCTTTTAACAATCTCCCCAGAAGACTCGACTGTTTTCATCAGAAAAACATCGCCTCAGTCCGTAAATTGAATTGAGAAAGAAAAAAAAAAACCACCGACTGCCAATCTACCAAACTCGGTTTCGCGACTACATCTTCAATGAGCAAAGAAACATAAAGAACAAAGCCAAAAAAACAAAAAAATAGTAATAATAAAAATAGTTCCCACTTTTTGGCTCCCATCAGCCATAAACAGTGAGAGATTACAACAGGAGGAAAACGTGTACAGAAACCTAAAAACTGGTTTTAAAGAAGTTGACAAAAGTTCTCAACAAAGTTTCAACGAAAAAGCCAAAAAAAAAACAAAGAAAGCACCGAAAAACTCGTCACAACCTCTCTCTCTCTCTCTCTCTCGTTCTCCCGAGATAGATCCAAGGAGAGAAGCCAAGTTTTTCAGTGACACGTTTGCTAAAGACATTTTATTTTCACTTTGGGAGTACCAGCTTCCCTAAGACTCTGAACATTTTCTCACATAAAATAACAAAAAGGAAAAAAAAGCCAGAAGAAAATTGTTATTTTACCTCAAAGTGTCCTTAATCCAAATAATAAAAAAGAAAATTCTAAACAAACAAGAACAAACAAATGGAACTTAAATAAACGTCATAAAACATTTAGTTGCTCGCCAAAATAGTGTAATGACTAAGATTATAAATTAATTCTAAATAATTAAAGAAGAAAAAGAAAAATGAGTAGAAAAATGTGCCGATCACTTTTACTACTCCTCCTCATCTGGACGTCGATCGATGACTCGAAGAGTTCAACAGACGGTGGCCCTAACTCGCCGGTCTTCAATTTGGACCACACAGCCCTGGAGAAGAACATTGCAGCAATTTTCAACAAAGTTGCACACAGTTCAGCAACAACAAAGCGCAGTGTGCCAGCGTACGAGGCACAGGTATCAGCTTCAACAACCCTCTCCACAGTGCCCTCCCCCCTCACAACAACAACAACAACAAAATCATCAACCCCACCAACGCCCACCACCCCCTCAATTCCCTCAATGAGAAATCCAATTCCCCGGGCAACAGTCTCGCCCCCTTATCGCGAATTGCCCTCCTATGCTCCGCCATCAAGAGCTCCATTCACTCCACCTCTACCTCCCGAGTATCTGAATCCATTTGCCGACAAGCCAACTCTTCGTGGAACTAACTCAGAGAATTATTCGGGCGTGAGGAGACCAATCCCACCGCCGAGTTTGACACCAGCACACGAGAGAATCCCCATAAGACCACCAGATCTTCTGCATGCGCCTATCCAGACGCCCGAGAAGCCACCATCGCGAAATAAAGCGCTGAATACTCCAAGCAAGGAGCAGAGAATGCCAGAGCCATCGGGAGAAATTGAGCGAAAGAACAATAGCAATGATTTTGTTCCAACTCTGCATTATCCCAGCATCTCCCGAATACTGTCCGGTAGTAATGGAAGGAAGCAGGACATCCCAGAGATACTCCTAAAGCCTTTATCCACAAAGATACCAATGACCAATGTTCCAGCTGCCTCAACAACCGAGAGAAGTACCAGTACAACGTCGGTGACGATGAGAACTACGAGTATAGTAAAATCCGTGACGAGACCTACCATATTTAATCTGCCAAACACCAGGAGACAGGAGCCTGGTGATAATACTGGAAATACCAGCGAGGAGGAGGACAAAATGGAGGAAATAGAGATCGTAGATGCGGAGAGACTGCCCTATCCCCAGCCTCAGCCCCCCGCCCCATCAAAACGACCAATTACTCACAATCACATTGTTCCTCATGCTGACAGCCATCATCCCTTGGAGAACACATGGAGAATAGCCTGGTCCCTCCACGTCTACGTGGCCGCCATTATGTTCACACTCATGGCACTCTACTCAATCTACAAAATCGTGAGATTCAACGAAGCCACGAATTTATTAACCCAATCGTATTTCCTCACTGTTCATCTACTTTTAACAACAGTCTGTACGCTCAGGTGTTTTCACCTGTTCTACGACGCCTACAATCTTGGAAGATCATTGTCAGAGCCATTGTCACAGATACTGATGTATCTTCCAGCTCCACTGCTGTCAACGGCATTTGCCACCTTGGTTCTTCATCTCGCCAAATGCTCTGGCGCTCCATCACTGAACAACAAATTTTTAACGCCAATGGCACTGGGCTTGTGTTCAATAATTCACATTGTCCTCTGCCTCTCTCTACACATGTCAACTCACATTCTAGGTTATGAGGACGACGCCCGAATTTTGCCCTTAGTCTGTCAGTGCATTTACATTGTCGTTTGTGTTACCCTTGGATTGTGCTACATGTACGTCTACAGGGTTGTAAGATCTCAGATCAATCTGACGAGTAACAAATCGGTGGGCTCACATGTGACCAGTGAGCCAACAACTGTAGCACTGGGCACTGCCATTACCACTACAATAGCAACGGCTTTGCTATTTATTTTGATGGGCTTTGTTCAGCTGTATGGTATCTTTGGGGTTCAGGAGAAAGCTCAACCTTATCCGTGGCTCTGGTGGGGCTGGCAATTTTCAGTTAGACTTATTGAGCTCTCCATGTGTGGACTACTCGCCTGGGTCGCCAGCCTATCGCAATATCCTCTCAGGGAAAAACAAATGCAACAGCATTCTGCACATTCGGGTTTCGCTCTCTTTCCATGTGGAAGCTCAACCAGCACGGAAAATATGGATGATGTCCTTTATCCAGCTATTTGCAGCACCAACCAGGCCATTCAGAATTACACTATGAGGACGGGGAAGCAGGTATATGATGACAGTTTTCCATTGAACACATTACCTGAGCACTTGAATATTTCGGGCACATTTGAGAGGCACTCGATAAGAAAGAGCGGAACTATGGGACATTTTCCACATGAGGGGAGGGGTTCGTTGAATCGTCATGGCAATGGAGTCCAGACGTTGAGGGGGTCGGAGAACAGGGGGAGACATACACCCCAGGGGCTGCAGGAGCAGGCACCTGCCTCTGGATCCACTATGCTGGTGGCTGAGGACGGATTTGTTAGGTTTAGGAGTCTTGGAGCTGAGGAGGATGAGATGAGCGATACCCAGAGTATTGCTGGCACTCATGGCAGGGGTGGTGGCTCATTGGCTGGTAGTGTGAGGTACAGTGCTA
This sequence comes from Psyttalia concolor, assembly GCA_030522845.1. Taxonomy (NCBI): domain Eukaryota; kingdom Metazoa; phylum Arthropoda; class Insecta; order Hymenoptera; family Braconidae; genus Psyttalia; species Psyttalia concolor. The sequence goes on from JAPYZM010000150.1 coordinate 26,377, forward strand.
GGCATAATGCTGCACAGCATCACGCACAGCAACATCCGCACCAGTATCAGCACATGCACACGTTACAGCATCCTCATGATAGGCAGCATATGCAGGGACATCATCAGAGTCATCATCAGTTGTATAATAATACGTAGAAGGGGGAAAAAGTGGCACGCGTTGAGTGGAGAGCGCCTGTGCCAATTGTTGGAAATGTAAGTTTTTTCAAGGTTATCAGCTGTTTTTTTTTCCCTTTTTTTTTTGGCACATTTGGTTATACTACCAATTGTCTTTTATTGGGAATTGTAATTTAATCAGTTCAGTTTTGTAATTAAAGTATTGATACTGGGGTAGCATTTTGGGGGATGAGGGGGAAAGGAATCTCTTGGTATCTCCCAGTGAAGCTTTTGCTGAGTGGAAAAAGAGATTTTAACTGAAGTTTTTTAATCTACTCCAGAGGCTCTGGGGTTTAATGTATTTTTTAATAGATTTTCTCTCTTTTAACTCACTTTATGAGGTTTTTTTATTAACTTCTCTTCCCATGTCTTTCAATAATTCAGAGTGTCTTCTTCTCTTTCATAATCTTCTCTACAATTTTATGAAAAGTTTGGCTTAATTAGATATTCTGATAAATCATCTGCAATTTTAGAATTTTATTTTCGTACAATTTAAAGCACTTGGCGTGGTCCTTGAGAAATAAAACGACTTACAACCCCTGGCCATTGTTAGAATTCAATTGTCTCACCATTAAATTAATTGATATATATTTTTTTTCAGTACATATTTAACAATACAACTCTCTCTTCTTCCCCAACTATTGATAATTGATCAATCTTCATTATGCTCCCCTGTATTTTGCACAATTCAAGGGATGAATTTTTAAACTCCTTATTTACCATTTTGTTTTTCCCCTCATCAGCTTTTCCCTGCAACGACCAGACACGTCATAGTACGAGCTGAACAGTCAACTAATGCAACTTCTAGCAGTACTCTGTCCATTCGACGTACTCAATTCGAGGAGATAATTTAATATTAATTATAAGTGTAATATATTTTCAATTGTATAAAATGCGAACGATATAATTTTAAGAAAATTCATTAAATAACGCCCGCCTCTTGGCCCCGCTGCTTGATATCCATTTCTCCCATATTAAATAACTTTGGGGGGGGGGGGAGGATGTCAAATTCAATCCAAATGACCGCCTGAGTACGGATTTTCGATTTTACGGCTGTTGAAAAAAATTAATAAAATTACTAAGTAAAATCGATAATTGTACAGCTGAGGGAGAGCCGTATAACCAAGGAACGTCGTCTACATTTTCTTATCTTTAAATATGGATAGTATATTGAAGCTTCGAATTTGAATTATTATCTTGGGCAATCGGTACTTAACTCCCACGACCCTTGTGATTTTTAAACGAATGAAATAATTACATAATCCATGCATGAGCATAAGGAAGCATTAATGAAATTGATGTAAACAGTGATTGAATGTGACCTAATGACATATGAAGATTACCAACGCAGTTACAAAAATCGTTGTCGCACAATTTATTATTCAGTTGACGAAAGTGCGATATTAAAAGTGGATTTTCATTATTAATTTTTTTTATTTATTGCGCATTTATTAGTTTGTAATATATAGACATCATCTGCGGAGTAATTTCACTACAAAAGGCAATCAATGCGAAACTTCTTGTATGTGTCGAGACGCAGGGATAGCAAATGAGAAAGAGGGGGGCTTAAGTAATTCGGTTAGAGATTTTGCCGATGCCTGGGGCAAATGTTTATTGTTGGGCTCAGGTGATAATGTTGGAGAAACTTCCAACGGAAATTCTTAAAAAACAAAACGTCCTTGGGCATTTATCTCGGGGCAACCCCCTCTTCCTTTTATTGAAATTCACGAATGATTTAGGAATACTTATCCTAATTTCCAACTGAAACAATTGAATTGTACGTTTTGTATTCACCAGTCGGTCGATTACACTGGCAGAAAATAAAATTGAGGAATCAGCCAAGCTGGGAATGTTCAGCGTCATTGATAAATTAATTTTTTTAATGATGATAATGGATTTAAAAATTGTACAGTTGATATTGAATGATCGTTGAGTCCTTAAAAATGGTGAGACTTAGTTAGGTCGTAAGGATTACGAGCTTAAGTTGTCCAATTGTATACGTTAAGGAACAATTTATTAGTCTAAGTTTTATGTAAAGCGACGGAGGTAGGGGGGGGGGTGAAGGGACGTTTTAAATGTTGTTAAAATATCAACACACAAAATGTACCAGAAGACTGCAATTTGATGAATCAACTGACGTATTGATTATTATTATTATTCACACTTGGCCAGCCTATCTCAAGAAATACATATTAATTTGTATTTTAAGATTGTTGTGGTACAAATCTGGAGACAGCTATCATTTTTCAATGTCAATAATTTTTCCCTTTTTTTTTTTTAGTTTACACGAGATTGTAAATCAAATCGATACTGGATTACTGGAATTTTAGTTCAAAGTTTCGAGAGTTTTGCGGTAAAAAAGTTGTAAGGCAGGTTTAACGTCACTTGCAATTTATTTTGGGGAAGAAAAAGGAGGACTCAAAGGAGTTGTAGGTGGAGAGAATTTTTTTTTTTTTAATATGTTCAACTCATATTTTTCTTCAAATCAATTTAAAACGTTTTGAACTCAGGATCGATTGCGCATTGCTCATGTTACGGATTGAAAAATTGGAATTGCAAAGGACAATGCGAAATTAATACTCGAAGATTGTCCATTGTTTATGTTTTTTTTTAAGTACGCGAATATTCTGAAATGAGACGTTAAAGAAAAATCATTTATTTATGAAAAAAATATTATTTTGAAATTTATAATGAGTTCTAATTGTCGACAATTGGTCTCCCCCCGCAGAATCACTTTGGAGAGACCCTCGGGGAGCACTGCAATAATTTTATATCGTCCTCTCTATATTTACAATATTACCAGTGAACATTGTGAATTTATTTATTTGACTTACGATTGATTTTTTGCCGCACAACTGGAGATTTCATTAATTTGCAGTTAATAACTATCAAAATTAGCGAACGTCCGAGAAATAAAAGATGGATATCCATAGAAATTTGTACATTACAAAATTGTGATTTTTTAATCTTTTAATTTATATAGGTAGAACAAGAATGTATTTATTACATTTATAAATATATACATATATATATTTTTTTTTTCCAATTAGTTGGAAAACTGCCAGTTGTCCTTTACGATTCCTCCATAATTTGGACGCTCCTTTTCATTATCTGGGTGATGAATAATTTTTTGCCATTAGTTTCTGTGAAACTAAACATTAACAGCATCTTCAAAATCTCCTCAATTTGTTATTTTTATTTTTCTGCCTCCCAGAAATCATCGAGTTTATTTTTCAGCCCAACGAGAGTATTATTTGTCATACTTTTGTGAAATATTAAATTCTTCTTGATTACTTTGTCAATCATTTTTTTATAACTTCAATTTTTATCAGAAAGTATTAAAAACATTGTGAACCAAACCCGGGGAAATGTCGACATTTCTCCTGTGCGCGATTCAAGCAGATCTTATGAAAAGTGTGAATATTCAGAGCGAGGTATTCTGATACAGAATATCCCCCAGAAATATCTGGGACATGAAGAAAAAATGGAAAACTGCTTACATATATTATTTGTATAGAAGAAGAAATGGAAGGAAGCGCAAAGAAAGGAAAACCAATTGTATAATAATTGTACAAAATTAATAGAAGTGAAGTAATACATAAAACAACCCTTGTCCACTCATTTCTTCACTACCGCCATTTTATTTATGCCTACAACCCCATTGGGACCATTAGGAGAGCTAAAAATTAGCAGAGTTGTGAGTTTTTTCGCACTCCATGTGGCAAGTTCCATGTTGTTCAACCGACAATAACTCAGGACGGGCAGAGAGAAATTGAATAATTTTCAATTTATATCAAAGCTCGGGCTTTCAGCTTCAATATGAACGGCGAGTCATTCAATTTCTCTCGGTCGACCCCCAGTTATTGATCATTGAAGTCGTTCCATTTTCACCAACAACTCCAAACGAATTATTTAAAATAACTAGATCTAGCAATCTAAGTCTGGATCTAAGCGGGCCTAAATAGCGACTAATCGTTCACTTACAACGCTCGTCTAAGCTTGGCTAGCAAGCACCAGTCAAGCTTAGATCCCGGATTGATTTCTAATAAATCCTCTCCAGTTTCGTCCTTAAGATCGCGAAAAGCAAGGGAAACGGAACGTCTTCAATGGACAATAACTCGGGATCGGCAGAGTGAAATTGGATAATTTTCAATTCATACCAAGGCTCGGGTTCCTGCTTCACTCGGGTAAAAAATTATTCAATTTCACTCGGCCCATCTCGAGTTATTGATCATTAAAGTCGGTCCATTTTGCCCCACTCTCTCGAAAGATTTGATGACTTTTATTGTAATTAGTCCCAGCGATTGAAATTCGCACAGGCGTCGACAGTTTATTTAGTCTCCAGCCGTCCTAACGCATTAAAGGACTAACAAAATAGGAAGTAATGTAAAGAAAACTGTCCTTTTATTTCACATCGTTAGAAAGAGTGTTCAACACAAGTAAAGGCTCTCTTATTTAGCAAAAATATAACATTTCAATTACTTTAGTTGTCAATTAATGTTTAGTTGATCGTAAACTGTTGATTATGATTTGTTACCCTCGGATGAGGTAATATTAACACGAATTCATCCCCTCGATATCCTGAAATGAAAATATGTTATTTTTATCAGCACGCCCTGGAGAAATCCTCAGTCCTATTAATTATCTAGAACGAAAACATTTGCTACGACTAAAAAATCAATGGAAATCAATAAGACAAGAACGAATGATGATCTTACCATGACGTGGGAGGAATAAACGTCTACAGCTCGTCAGATCAACTTTCAAATGGAATCAAACCGAGTCCTCCGAGCGTAAGCCCCCATGCACGCGAAAAATCCAACAATTCCAAGAATGAGTCCAATAATCAATGCCAAAGTGTCACCGAAATCAAATTCATGAGAGGCAGCAGCTGAATCGGCACTCGCCAGTAGCGCAATGACCACCAGCCAAACCATCTTCCAGCCAGTGTGTCCAAAAACGTCGTCTTCCTCGAATAAGTAAATAAATTAATACATTTATCATTGAAAAGGATGAAACAAGAAGACTACTAACAGTTCAATTACTTTCCCAAGCGAATGTCTTTGATGTCGATCATGTTTACATCCGACAAATCCGACATTATCCCAATTTCGTCATTTTCCCTAGGGATATTTGTCAGTGACTGAGCTTGTGGTACGCCTGTCCCCATCGTCGTCCACCCAAAAGTCCCTAGCCCAGGCGAACGCTGATTGGTCATTCACCGATGCCAGAGGGAGCCACAAGCCTCATCGATAAACATCGCTGGAAATTATGGTGGCGTCATTTCGTTGAATAGACGAATGATACGCTGGCTGCATATCGACCGAGTAAAAATTTTCTCTCATAATCTCCTAAATCATCGTCGGATGACTTTGAGGATCATCAAATAACGAACCAAGAGGTGAGTAAAGCTCTCGACAATTCATTGAATCCCACCGATCCCACCAAAACCACTCGTTTCCCATCAACTCCATCAACTGCGGTACCCTGTAGCCATTTTGCTGTCCGTTGATAAATGCAAGGCAATCCCGTACCGACTGGTTAGCCGCCTTCTCCCCAATTTCAATTGTCAACGTAAACATTTTCATTAATTCGGGTCCCATCAATTTTTCCGAGCTCATGTGACATTAATTTTAGGCTCAAGGGAGGTGAAGAATTTCCGTTAATTTTACAGGAAATCCCGGGACAACGGGGGGGCAGCCAAATGGAGGCTAACACGCTCTTCATGCGCCCTATTGGTCGTTGCAGACCATTTCAACAATTTCCATAACCACATTTGACTTGTCTCATTATTCACAACATTTATTGTTTCCTGACTAGGCTTGAAGTCCTGAATATTGTTTTATATTCCAGTGTCACTTGTGATTGTTCTGATTGTCCTCGGATTTTTCTGATTGTCATTCAATACATGGCCCACCGAGAAGGACTCGTGGTGATGAACGAGTGCGAGCAGTTGTGGGGTTAATTCAGGAGTGTGCTAGATTTTAGAAGAACTTGTGCCGAGAGTCGTTCAATCTTTTGTCATTATTTTCTTTAAGTTGTCTATTGTGCCTGTGCCAAAGCGTCGAGCTCCATTTTATCATAATTTAATAAACGAGTAAACAAATGAAAGAGTACAGGTAAAGCTCGTAGATCCCCAGAGTGTGTAGTCTAGACAGAGAAATCAGGGGATGTTCTAGCATTTTTAGATAATTTTCAGAGGCAGGTTTCCTTGCCCGACCAAAAGCCGAGGGAATTTTATAAACGACAATTTCTGTTTGCCTCCTCCAGGGCAGTCGAGCAATTCAGGATGGAAGTGGAGGAGTTGCAGGCGATTTTAGAGGCCAAGGATGGGGTAATGGAGGAGCAAGAGGAGATCATTTACGCGGAGGAAGAGGAGACTGAGAATAATGAAGAGGGTGACGAGCACACTGAAGAGATCGTTGAGATTATCGAAGAGATTGTAGTCGTAGAAGGTGAGGAAGGGGACGACAAAGACGAGGAGGAGTCCTCGAGGCTGGAAAGTCTTACCGAAGTGACCGAAGTTGAATCAATAGAATCTCAGGAAGATAATAGCCAGGATGAAGAGACAGCGATTCAGGTGGCAGGCGGTAAGCGCAAATCCCAGAAAATTACTACATACGACGCTAAACAAGATTGGGAGGAGGAGAATGATCCCTTGGAGACTAGGGAACTCATAAAATCCAATGTTACTTCGAGAAAAACAACAGTGAATGGGAATAAAGTGCTTTCAAATGGAAATGGCGTGGAACAGAGTAGCGAGAGCCCTAGGGCTAGACGTGCTGGCGAGTATGAGCCAGAAATGAAGATCCCTAGACACGATGAGGATGATAGTCCTCATGAAATTGTGAAAAATGCTGAAAATGACTTGGTTTATACAGTTCTGGGCTCCAAGAAGCAGACTCAGGAAGAAAAAGCTGCCAATGCTCGTTACATTAAGGTAAAGTAACCTGAGTATTCAATTAAATTCAATAGTTGACCATTTATTTAATAAACAAACTCAATCACTCCAATTTAATTTTATGGACTTTAATCACATGATCTAGAATAATTTTTCGGAACAAGAAATCAACATCACTTGAGACAACAGAATTTCTGTTGTACCCAATATTTTTATTTGTATTATTTATTAATTAATCACCTTATTAATCACTGCTCATTGATTTTTACAGATGGAGAGACTAGAAGAAAATACAATTCCAGTTGAAGGTACAATTTATTATGAGGGCGATGATATGGGGACACTGTATGTTGCGCACGCTTTGAACGAGAATGAACAGTATGAGCTGGAGGGTGAGCCCGTCGCCGAGCACGAGGAGCAGCAGTTGGAGCAACCAGAGCAATGGGATGGCTCCAATGAAATCATCATGGCTGAACAGGCAGAGGAGGAAAGCCCCCAGGTATTAATATAGCCCCAATTACTCACCTTTTTCCCTAGGTTGTCGCGTTAAATTGTGATAATTGACATTCACTTCGTCTGCAATTCTCCAGGACCAAATATTCCTGCATGAAGATGAGGATGGCCAGCTGTTCTTCAAAGACGAGAACGGACAAATGCAGCCCGTCTACCTCACTGAGGACGGCAATTACGCAATTGCGAGTAATAGCAGCGACGAGCAGGAAAATCAGGAGGAGAGGAATAAGAAAGCTCCGGAGAATGTCGAGGAATTGGAGACATTATCTAATAGACAGGTACGGTCATGATTTTTTTGGTTATCTTTTGATGTTATTTATTTTAGTTTTTGCCGAGTGATATTTAAACAATTATTCTCACATTCCTCACTCACTTTATCCACTTTCTCCAGCAATCGCCGTCTCCAACTCCAACTACCAATGACCCCGAGAATGAAGACAACACAGTAACAATTTCTCTCATTATCTCGGAGGATGAGAATGGCCTAAAGAGAACTCAAGTAATAATTCCAACAACAGACGTCCTTAAATGTGAAATTTGTCAAAAGAGTTTTAAAACTCAATTCCAACTGTTGCGACATAACAGACTGAAGCACGCACGCGAGGAGGATATTACAGTGCGAAATTTCCCCTGCGATTTGTGCCCAAAACGCTTTCCAGATCAAAATTCACTGGCTAAACACAGAAAAACTCACACTGGAGATCGTCCATTCCAATGTCTCGAGTGTCACGAGCAATTTCCAACTGCCAATTCCCTTCGTCGTCACATGAATCAACACAATCCCGACTCAAAACCTCTGCCATGTATCTACTGCGGCCGGCGATTTATCGATAAACCGACACTACAAAAACACGAACAGTCTCATCTTGCTGCTGAACAGCGTACACACACCTGCGACATTTGTCACAAAACATTTATCAGTGCCACTGATTTGTCTATGCACAAGAAAAATCATGATCCTGATAAAAAATTCGACTGCGAAGTCTGTGGACGCGAATTTAATCGCCTCAATAATTTACAACGGCACATGCTCGTACATCAACAGGTACGTGACAAAGCTGCGGTAAGTTCAATTGTTATATATTTTTTTTTTTAATCATTGGACAGAATGCTTAGCAGGGCCTGAAGACTTGTGTGGAATAAATAGTTAATTTTGTTTATTGATTTTCCTTATTGCACTCAGCAGAATAAATAAAATCGATGAAATAAAGTAAACGTCAAGAGATTACTGAACAAATGTAAATAATAAACAGCCAATGTGTTGTTCAATCGATACGGCTCGAATGTTGTTGTATATATTAAGAGAAAGTTTGTTATTTGTTTATATATTTTCTGTAAACAGAGCTGAAGAGGGGGCAAAAGGGACTCGTGAATAAACCGGTAGAATTTCTCGATTTTTGACAGGCTCAGGGCGAGACCAAATTCATCTGAATCTCAGTTATTTAATCAGAAGATATTGACGGTAATTGCGGTCCATTTTGCCCCACTCTCTCTCACATTTCACGATTTTTTTTGTGATTATTTCGCCATCTTGATAATAGAGAAGTAGATCTGCATAGGAAAACTCTAGAATCCCTACTTCTTTATTATTGAGACATTAATTTATTGTTGAACATGGCTTTAATTATTTGTTTACCATTTTTTGTTTTTCCATAGTCATCAAGAGGAGAATCATTCGAAAAAAATCAGGTGGACTATCAATTTATTAATAAATTAATTTCTAAGTATAGAACAATTTTTTAGATACTAGAGAGAATTAGTTAGTCTGTCGACAAAATTTTGACTGAATGAACAGGGAAAAATGAGGGAAAGATCTCGGGAACGAGTGGATTGAGTCTGGGGGGCTCCTCCTCACTGGAATTGGAAAGATTTGCAATTAAATATTGCGCAAGAGAGGTCTTTTTACCAGTGCAACCTCTCGAATAATACCGACATGCCCATCGAACCTCATCGTAAATAATTGTTATAAACAAATTTGGGGTTTCGTGTGCTGATGGGCTCGTCTCAAATTTAATACCTGAAGAGTAAAAAACGATTTATCAGATCTTTAAACTCATTTTCGTCATACCAAACGGTTGTTAACGGGTAAATCCGAGTTATTGAAGTGGTTCTGCACGAAAACTGGAAACGTGATTTTTTTCGATTCTCTTATTTGAGTGTAAAGTCACTCAAAATCAAATGAAACAAAGAAATTCTACAAAGGAGTCCCTGTATCTCGGATTAATAATTAATAATTAATGAATTATTAATTTCACCGAGAGCATTAATAAATCTGTCGTCCGCTGGGCTAAAAAGACATCGACAAATCAAAAGTAGATCGAACTTTACCCAATTTCTAATTTTTCTGGACAAAAAGAAATTATTGGAAGTAAATAAACTAAAAAGACAGATAAATCGTAGCGTAACGAGTGCATAAAAATAATGATATGGTATTTATTCTCAGGCTTTGGGGGATTTCTTGTTTCAATTCCAGTAAGGGGTCTATCTCTTCACCTGACACTTGCGCATCTGCTGGATAAAATTATCCGACTTTTTCCTTGTTTTTTTTTTTCATGTTTTGCGAGTTTTATTGAATTCAATTGAACCGCTTTCTCTTGGAATTCCAGCAAGGCCAGAATCAGGAGATATTGTCCTGCGACGTATGTGGTATCACTTACAAATTCATGAGCTCCCTCACGAGACACATGGTCACCTCCCACATGAATCCAGAGAGATTGAGGCAACAGGCTGAGGAGCAGCGACGGAAGCGAGAGAACAATTACAAGCGTTATCTCGAGAATCGCAAGATGTATGAAACCCAGCATGTGCCGACATATGGAAAACGTGTGTACAGGGGTGTAGTCAGCAGTGATCCTGACGATGACTTGGCCTGAGATGAGGGCTATGATTCGCTGAGCTATTACTCGATGAGTTGGTACAGGTGTTACCGGCATCCATAATGCCTTCGCATGATTTCATATTAATTGAAGGATCACATGAACTAAGTTGATTAAAAAACTTAAAGTTTCAACAGTTAATGAACAACTGATACATTATGATTACATTTTAAATACATTTAATAGTGTGATTGAGATGAATTTATAAAATATATTGACGAATCAAGTAAACAATTATCAACATCAGTGTTTAACTTAGAGTAAGGAAATAAATGAAAAGTATCCTTAATTTTCAGCTGAGCTCGTCGGTTTTATTTTCTACGTTTCCCGAATTCAATTGACGACTGTTTATTTTTGTAAAAATAAAATTTTCAGTAATGGGAGAGAGAATATAAAGTCTTTATGAAAATGTTTATCATAGCTCGATAAATATTCATTATATCAATTCATATAAAAATCATTTATCCATAGAATGTATTTTTAAAAACATAATTTAATTGCCGAAGTTTTACAAGTGAGGAATATTTAACTATTATTTATACATTTCAGCCACTTCTTTAGTTCTCAATGTTATAATCTACGCACAGGGAGCCTTCGGATTTTTTTGGATTAATTAGGCGCCCGTAAAACAGTTGCTCTGCAATTGCCGAGTCTCTTTGCCTGCGAAAATACAAAAACAAGGTAAGGAGCTTTTGCAGGCGAATTTAAATTCTAGCGTCAGTTAATTAATCAGCTGATTAAGAGGCACGTGACAAATGTCGAATGACAAGAGTCAAACGACTAAATACTTTCAGTATTTAGTCGAAAGGGAAATGAATTCTTACATTTCTGGATCTCCCTTCTTCGGTTTTCTCACTGGATTCCATCTCATCAACGGCGTCTCGTTACTCACCATGACTCCTCTGATGCACAGCGACAAATTGACGTTTATCAAATTCGCGTCCTGAAATAACAATTGTTAAATTGTTTGAGGTGAATTGTTTAAAATGAGACTGAGAGAAAATGTGAACGAACATTTCAGTTGCCCAGAAAATCCCCAGGAATTCGTGATAACATCTGGAGTGGATTGGTGTCGACATGATTCGATATTAAACGAGAGGTAAAAAATAAACTTACTCTGTATTCTGTACTGATTGTATCAGCCAGACTCAGGATCTCGGAGCACCTCTCCACCTGATCAATGTTTCCCATCGTATTCAGGTAATTCTCTTGCAAAAAATGGAAGAATATCTTCGACTGTGATCTAAAATAAGCAGCAATATCGTCCGGATTGTGTGTAAATCTCCATTTGTCCCCTTCAACTATTCTTTTCGGATTAATGACGCGTCCAACTCCATGCAAAAGCCCCAAACTCTCCTCTCGTGTTTCGCAGTCATTTTTCGCGTGATTATTTGGTACTAGAGAAATAATCAGTAATAAGCACTGCTCGCCCCGTCAACAATAATCCCTTAATTATTCGCCCTCCAAATGTCAATCTTCTTGAGAGTTATATAATTCTGGCAATTTACAAAATCTCCAGAACAAAAATTCATTCAATAAAATTTAATTCTCCCGAAGCAGAGAAAACATTCATTACCTTTTAATGACGTAAAGATGATATTAAAAATGGTGCTCCTAACATCTCCAATGCTATTGGATAGCACTTCATCAATGACAGTCTGTGTCACCTCAATTGTATCTCCAAATTTGGTATTTAATATATTAGACACACGTTTCAGCATATTTTTCATGGCAGCTGCTGTAGCGGGGGGAATGTTAATCCTATCAATTTGGAATGTTTCAATAATCTCAGTTGGAAAAAGTGTATACATCATCTTGCTGCTTTCAGAGTCAGGACACAGGAACACCAGTGGCTGCTTTCCGAACTCCATGTACTGTCTGTGTGGCGAACAATTCCATTTGTCAAAGTTAATTAACTAATTCCACTGGCTCAGTATTCACAGCAATTATATTGTCATTATTATTATTTGAATAATTGATTGAACATATTGAGATAGATGGGAAATAAATGAAGTACCTTAGGACCTCCTGGAAACGCTCCTTGTCGATAAAATAGATGTTGGGTATATCCTTAACCAGCAGTAGACGTTTTTTGCACCTGTCAAGCACTGAATTATACCTCGTGGCTCTCACCAAAAATTCCAGGAACTTGTCGCCTTGATTCAAGTACTTGGAGTCATTGGAGTAAGCAGAATCCATTGGTGATATCCACTCAATAACGTCAACGTCATTCTCCTTGGCCAATACTTTGAGAGTGACAGTTTTGCCACATCCCGATGAGCCGGAGAGCAGCAGAATCTTCGGCTGTCCCGTTGTAGCTTTAGAACTTAGCCAGGCAGTGATCTCATTCTGCTTCTGCTTGCTGACTGATAATTCCGATGCTTTTGTCGGGCTACAAGCGTCCAGGATCCCAGACAAATCCTTCATTCTCGTGGATGTGCAGTGGAGTTGCTCCAAATCATCGAAGCATTCCATCATTTCATCATCTGAATTTTTGTCGCATTTTACAGCAGACAATTTTGGTCTAGAGGATGAGAAGTTGAGTTGCAGCTCACCCCATCCACTGTTACTCTTCTGAAATAAGAAGACATGAATTAGAAATCGAGACTTTCATAAGTCCAACGGTCGGGGCTTTAATTACTCTCTCGAGAGCTCAACGAGAACCTCTCAATGACTCTCTGCAACATTTAATTACTGAAATAATTCTGTCACTTGCAGGAATGTCTCTGAATAATTGCCAGCCATAACCAACCATTTTCTTTATTGGAGGCATTGTCGCAGCTTCAGCAACTCCCCTCGCTCACATTAATGCTCCAGGTGCTAAACTAGTTGAATCATTTTGAGGAAACAGATCTGGAGAAATTAATACACAAAAATTGAGTGAATCAGGCGTTGTTCCTTTAGTCGTTTTGTTTATAACTTTGAATGAAAGGCGAGAGCGCCAGGTGGTGATATTGGGAATCACGATTGTTGGACACTGACAGACGTGGTGTATTGTATTGCTCTCGACCTTTTACTTATTCCTGATCTAAGGAGTAATGTAGGATTTAGGAGTGGATCTCACTGATATCAGTGATAGCGAAGAGTAGTGGGGGATATCCACTGAAGAACGAAAATTCTGTTGGGTCTGATCGGGTATAGATCGGTGATATGATGATAGAGTGTAGCAACAGGACTGCTAAACAGCTGTTCTCAGCATTAAGTTGCTTGTAAAAATTCATTGGTGCTTACTCGATCGGACAGGACATTATAGATTAATCATGCCAGGAGCAGCTCCACGACAGGGAGAGATACAGTGAGGAATAAATAAATGAACAAGGACGTTGGCCAAACGATTCAACAATGGACATTGCTAAATCCTTGTTCAATGTGCGAGATCACGAGGGTTATGTTGGCAAAGATGATTATAATGTGAGTAAATAACAATTGCAGGGGTTGTTGTTAATTGTCGAATGAAGGACAGAAGAAATATATCTCCAGTGGGAAATTAAGTCATCTCGAGTCGTTGAAATTATCGAGAATTATTCGATTATTTGGGGTTATTTGTCGACGAAATTCAGGTGACAGGAGCCAGAGGATTCTTTTCCTTTCAGACCATAGAAGGAAACGTCTCCTGCCAAAATATCTATCCTCTTCATTTCTTGTCAAGTATTATTTAATGTACAGCTTCCCTACTCTCGATTGACAAGCCCCCGCTGACCAGATGTTTATTTTTAATTTCAATGCAGAAAAAACTGGAAACAATAGGCTCTGAAGATGACGGCGACCTGGACCTGAACGGTTTCTGCGACGATGTCATCTCGCCAATCCCCGGAGGTCCGTTCTCCGCCCTGACGCCCTCCATGTGGCCCCAGGATATCCTCGCCAAGCTCAGTCAACCCGACGACCCAAACTCTCAACCCGACTATCGATTCGATGAATTTGGCTTCCGAGTCGAGGAGGAAGACGGCCCCGAACAAAGTTCTAAGAAACTCCTTGGGGTTCCCTTCGTAGACGACCCCGAGCACAAGCACCAGTGGATCACCCTCCTAGAGTTCACCCACACCCAAGAGATCTCCGACATCTCCTGGGAGAATGGCAAAGCCGACGAGCGTCTGCCGAGAACGGAAAAACTCCGAGAAATGGTTCGACGAGGAGTTCCTCATTCTCTTCGCCCCAAGATATGGATGAGAGTGTCAGGGGCGTTGCAGAAAAAATCCTCATCAGAAATGACGTACAAAGATATTGTCAAGGCTTCCAGCAATGACGCCCTGATGACCTCCAAACAGATAGAAAAAGATTTGCTGCGGATTATGCCAGCGAACGCCTGCTTCTCTCACCTCCACAGCACAGGAATCCCCAGATTGCGAAGAGTAATGAGAGGATTAGCATGGTTATACCCTGACATTGGCTACTGCCAAGGAACAGGAACAATGGCGGCCTCTTTGCTCCTATTGCTCGAGGAGGAGGACGCTTTCTGGATGATGGCGACCATCGTTGAGGACCTGTTGCCAGCCTCTTACTATTCATCTACACTTCTCGGTGTCCAAGCTGATCAAAAAGTCCTGAGAACACTGGTTGCCAATTACCTGTCAGACATCGATCACGTACTAGTCCAACACGACATCGAACTCAGCCTGATCTCCCTCCACTGGTTTCTCACACTTTTCGCCTCAGTTGTTCACATGAAAATTTTACTGAGGATCTGGGATTTATTTTTGTTCGACGGATCAATTGTCCTCTTCCAGATCACCCTGGGAATGCTCAAGATGAGGGAGAGCGAGCTCAAGCAGCTGGAGAACTCGGCCCAGATCTTCAATGCACTCTCCGATATTCCGGGAGACATTGATGACGTCGATCAGCTGTTTAAAATTTCATTGGAAATGACTGGATCTTTAACTGATGTTTTGGTGGAGACCCACAGGCGGAGGCATTTGGCATATTTAATGGCGGACCAGGGGGGACTTGTCGGCAATCCTGACGCCAGTCCCAATTTGCCGAAGCAGCATTTGAATAAACGACAGATGAAGAGAAATAAATCGATGCTGCAGAGCTTTTTGTTTGGGGGGGATCAGAAAGAAGAGGACGCCAAATCGAAGAATATCAGGCAGACGGAAATTCTGGTGGATCTGAGAGAGACTGTACTGCAAGTGGCTAGACACTTTCTCAATGTTGATCCTAAGGTGAGTAATCATCGTACTTTACTTAGCAATTTATCCAATCTATCTGGGTATTTCTCTTCCCATTTACATTTGGAGATAGCACCTCGGGAAATTAGCACTTGATTTTTCTTCTGAATGTCATTATTCATTTTCTAATAAGTTGATATTATTATTTTACGCAGATGAATACTGGAGCTCTCGTCGCTGACTACACAATGGAGAGCCACTCTAAGGACCATGACAATTACATTAATGTGTCGAGAACCCGACAGAGGAGGGCAAAAGCTCTTCTGGACTTTGAGCGACATGACGACGACGAGCTGGGATTCCGAAAGAATGATATTATCACAATTATCAGTCAGAAAGACGAGCACTGCTGGGTCGGCGAGTTGAATGGGCTGAGAGGTAGGTTCCCTCCGAGTCTAACTCCTGACAAATCCTCGGGAATCCTCAGGAAGAGTCTGATGTTTATTCTCCTGATAATCCAGAGAATGCATAGATAATATTTGGATAATGTAGATGTGGTCTTTAGGCTGGTTTCCCGCTAAATTCGTGGAATTGCTCGATGAGAGGAGTAAACAGTACACGTGCGCCGGAGATGACGCGGTCAGCGAAGCCGTGACTGATCTGGTTCGAGGAACACTGTGTCCAGCTATTAAAGCAGTTCTCGAGCACGGCATGAGGAGGGCTAATTTTTTAGGGGGGCCCTGTCATCCCTGGCTGTTTATTGAGGAAGCCTCCACCAGAGAAGTGGAAAAGGACTTCAATTCGGTTTACAGTCGGCTGGTCCTCTGTAAGACGTATCGACTGGATGAAGATGGCAAAGTCCTTACTCCAGAGGAGGTACTTTTTCTCTCATAATTCGCATCAAATCCATCAGTGACCCTGCGATATTTGACGCTCTCAATTGCTTCTCAAACCACCACTGATTGATTAATTATGTCGAAGATGTTGGATTACTGCTACTGATTATACTGTTTAATTTGTTTCAGCTGCTTTACCGTTGCGTTCAGTCCGTCAACCTCACCCACGACAACGCCCATGCTCAGATGGATGTCAAGTTACGCTCGTTGATTTGTCTCGGGCTGAACGAACAAGTGCTCCACCTCTGGCTCGAGGTTTTATGCTCGTGCGTTGAAGTAGTCCAAAAATGGTAAAACCTTCCCCCACCTAAATTATCGCAATTCATAATTTCATAGTTTCTAGTGCATCAATTACTCCAGTTGATTGGGATGACCCGTTGATTGCAGGTACCACCCGTGGAGTTTCATAAACAGTCCAGGCTGGGTCCAAATAAAATGTGAGCTTAGAATTCTCAGTCAATTTGCTTTCAATCTCAATCCCGATTGGGAATTACCACCAAAGAAAGAACAGAGTCAGCCACTGAAAGATGGAGTCAGAGATATGCTTGTGAAGCATCACTTATTCAGTTGGGATTTGTGAAAAGGCAGTAGTTTACCAAAATTTCACACTATTAATTGATTTTTCTTTTCCACTCACCAAAAGGGAGTTAGTCCAATTACTTCTCTAGTATTTTCTCTTCATCTCTCTTTCTTGAGTCCACATGTAATAATAATTCTACAACCGGTGAACATAATTAAATTATATTTCTGCCCACATGGACCGAGAGTGAGCATTCTAACCTCACTTTCATCCATTTTGGCAGGAGAATTGTATTCAACCCTCGGAAGGAAAATCAGACAAGCATTCCTCACGTGAGGAGGACTCGTCTACTTGTCCCCCCTAGGTGAGAAATATACTAATTTCTCTGTGAGAGCGAAGACTAAAAAGGTAAAAAGAGAATTCATCCATTTATTACTCTATCATTCACTCATCCGTCCTGTAATTTTTTTTAATCAAAGGAACAAACTATTCGTATACACATACGAATTAATTTACACATTAATTGTATAATTAATAACATACTTCAACTGAGGAAGGAGTGAAATTCAAGAGATATAAGTATTTAGTAAAGTGGTAATGAATCCCTTCAAACGTTATCGTTTTCAAGATATTGGCAGAATAATGTCCAATTACTCAATCCCCGCTCTTTACGAAAATGCATAAAAAAAACAACGAGCAGATATCTCTGTCGAAACCAAAAATATATATATTTATCATGTGTGTACGTGTGTACAGTATAATTTAACTATGGGCAATGTATAAATACAACATAAATTTTATTAACAATTAACGTCTTGTTAGCTCTAGCACTGCAAGTGATCCACCCTCTCTGGCAATAATTCGTAGACTTTCGTCAAAATTAACTCGTCGTTACGCCACTCGTAATCCCCTCCCATTTTTTTCTCTATCCTACGCACTGAATTCTTTCTTCTTAATATAAATCAAGTGAAGGTCCATGACGTTAGTTCCAGATAGCCCAGTCTTCAACAAGTTATCCCCGTTCTCGTAATTCAAATAGAAATGATAAGCATCATTATTAGCTAAATAATCCTTACTCCCCTCATTCTGCGAAATCTCAGCATAACCAAAGGCTCCATCAGCATCGGTAGGCCCATCCTGGCCGTCAGTTCCAGCGCTCAGGAACAAAACATCAAATTCCCTCAATCTGGGACTGCTCAACACTTGCTGGGACCAATCCAACGAAAATTGCAGAGCCAGCTCCTGATTACGTCCACCTTTTCCGGTTCCCGTGACCACTACTGAAGGCTCGCCAGCGCCAATCAGCACCAGTCCTTGATTATTGTTGTCCTCTAGAGTTGAAAAAACCACTTCAACTCGTTCTTCAAGTCTCCTCATGTCCTCCCAACTGTGGGTATAACTTTTGAACTCCTCTTTCGTTATCGACTTGGCCAGTAGCCAGCAGAAGAGCTTCGTTAGGTTAACGTACATTTTACTGACGTTCCTCACGAGTCCTTCAATATCGTTGAATAGAACAATTGCAGTCAGACCTTTTTTAACAGCCTCATCGCGTGCTGCTCTGATTGCGCATGAATTATTACCGATTATGTGATTATTTACGTTGATAAAACGACTTTTGTCGCGAGTTTCATGGCTATTTAACATTTCTTTGATTTTATCGTCGATATTTTTGATATTATACTTATCAAGGATCTTGAAGACCTCGCAGGGCTCTCGGTTGGCGTAGCAAGTGGGCCCTCCGCCGATTAAATCCACAGGATCGCCGATGATATCCGATATAATGAGACTGATAACAGTAGCCGGATGTGCTAACTCGACAAATTTTCCTCCCTTTACCATCGATAATTTTTGCCTAACGACGTTAACCTCTTTAATGTCCGCTCCGCAGTTCTGGAGTCTCCTCCAGAATTCATTTTTCTCCTTGAGAGTCACTGGAGGACGAGGCATTGACAGCAGCGCTGAACTTCCGCCCGATACGAGGATAATTAGAGTGTCATTTTCGTCTAAAGATGTTGCTAAATCCATCAGCTGTTGAGTAACTCCCAGGGTCTCCTCATCTGCCACATTATTCACGCAATTTTCTCGGTAACTGACAACGTCGGCATTGGCAGTCTTCAATTGTTGGCCTAGTGAGCCTCGAGGAACGCTGACAATTCCCTTGGTTATCCTGCCCGCCAGGAGCTTCTCCATCTCCGCTGCCATTCCTATCACTGCCTTCCCGAAGCCGATGAGGTAAACTTTGCTACCTAGGGAATAACTCTTGCCATCGACGAGCAAGTGATCCCCGTCGACTCGGATTTTACTCCGGACAAGTGCGTCGGGTTTTACTGAGTTCAATCCCGCAAAGAAAATTGTCTTTAGGTCGTCTCTCATCTCCACCAGGTGACGATTCTTTTCGCTCATTCTCTTGATCTTTGATCAATTTCCTCCAGAGAACTGACGTTTTTTCTTCTCAGGGCGACTGCTGGGGGGCCACAGTACACAGGTTTTAGGTCACTTGAACTATCGAGTTACAATTGCAGAGATGACGACGGATTTCATAAATTTAATAATCTTCTTTCAATGAACAACCCAGTTGTCTTTGTTGGTCTTCTTGTGATTCCCAGGCGGCGACTGCCACTCACATTCGTGCACTCATAATGTCATACATTTGTTTCAGTTATTCTGGAAATTTGTGCATCATTGCATGCATTTTGGCAACCGATACATAATACCTCGGCGACGAGCTCGTCGTCATAAGTAAGCCGAGTGTACATAGCGCGTGTGATTGTTCTTGCAAAATTATTTATTTTACTCCCTGGAATTTTAGCCGCCCCAAGTCCCCTCCTCATTTTTGTTATGCAATGAGAATAGGCAGAAATATCTGACGACCGGGACAGTCGCGCCTCAGATTGCTCGCCCAATGATTTTCATAACTATTTGGTCGATGGGCGAATTCACTTTATAAATTGATCAGCTGATTCAACAATGAGTGGCGAGCCATTTATGTATAATAATGCGCAGTCTTTTAATCTTCTTTTTAACCAGTTTAGATGGCAGTTAGTTAATAATTATAAAACAATAATCCAGAAGTTATTTCATGGGATTTATCAATGTTGATAATGCAGTGGAAGGGGATCCCGTGAATGTAGGCTCGTGGGACTGATTTGGGACCTCCAAGGCTTGGACTTTTCAATCAATGATTTGTCATTGAAAATCTAGAATCAATTGGCAGGATGGAAACCGATTTTGTTATAATAATAACAGAATGACTATTTAGTTACTGAAGCTGTCCATTTATCGAGCAAACTTCAATTGAGTCTACTTCGCCTCTGAATATGAATGAAGTGAAGGTCCATAACATTTGTACTGGTGAATCCAGTCTTCAGTAAGTCGCCACCATCTCCAAAGTTAGTATAAAAGTGATAAGAGTCATTATTCATCAGATATTCCTTACGCTTTTCATCATTCGGGGTATCAGCATAGCCAAAGGCCCCGGCGGCATCAGTGGGCCCATCCTGACCGTCTGTTCCAGCGCTCAGGAATAAAACATCAAATTCACTCAATCTGGGACTACTAGACACTTGCTGGGACCAATCCAACGAAAATTGCAGAGCCAGCTCCTGATTCCGTCCACCTTTTCCTGCTCCTCTAACGACTACCGCGGGCTCTCCACCCCCTATCAGCAACAATCCCCGGTTATTCCTGGTACGCAGGTTTGCAAAGATAATGTCAAAATTTCTGTCAAGCTTTCGCAAGTATTTACAGTTCCTCAGAGAATCCTTCAACTCATCTTTCGTCATTGAATCGTCAATGACAGCGCAGAAGAGTCTGGTCAAGTGAGCGTACATTTCACTGACATTTTTGACGAGGCCTTCGACGTCGTCAAATAAAACAATCACATTGAAGCCTCTGCTGAGGGCCTCAGCTCGTGCAGCATCAATTGCGCATGAATTATTGCCAATAATAAAATTACTTACATTCTTGAAATGACTGACATCACACGTTTCACTGCTGCTCAACAATTGTCTTGTTCTGTCGTCAATGTCTTTGATATGGTATTTCTCGAGGATTGTCAATACTTCGGAGGAGTCTCGGGAGATGTGACACGTGGGACCACCTGCTATCAACTCCACTGGATCTCCAATGATGTCTGATAGAATGAAACTCAGAACAGCAGCTGGATACGCCAATTCCGCCAATCTTCCACCCTTGACCATCGACAATCTCTGTCTCACTGCGTTCACTTCTCTGATGTCAGCCCCGGAGTTCTGGAGTTCCTTCCAGAACTCATTTTTCTCCTTCAGGGTCATCGGGGGCGGCGGCATCGAGAGGAGAGCTGAACCTCCACCAGAAATCAAGACGATCAACGTATCTTCCCTGCCTAATGACTCCGCTAAACTCATTATTTCTTGGGTTATCTGCAGTGTGTCCTCATCTGCTTGATTATCAGCTCCACTTTCGCGATACCTAACCGATTTATCGAGTTCCGAAGCCGAGAAATTACTCACGAGTCTCAATTGCTGGCTCACTGAACCCCGAGGAATACTGATGATGCCCTCAGTCAATCTCCTCCCCAGTAATTTCTCCATTTCAATTGCCATCCCCATCACTGCCTTCCCGAATCCAATCAGATAGACTTTATCACTCAGCACGTAACTCTTGTCGTCCACCAGCAAACGGTTATCACACACTCTGATTTTATTCTGAATCAGCACATTCGGCTTGACTGAGTTGAGAGCTGCGTAGAAAATCTCCTTCAACTCGTTTTTCATTCTCAGGAGCTGAGCAACTTTGTCCGTCATCTCTCAGGAGGCTTTGGAGAGCAATGACTCCAGTCGATCCAGTCAAGAGTTATCACTGCATGTTGTTTATCAACTTTGCACAGCATACCACGTGATTACGGTCATATGTGAAGCGTTTGACCTTTCG
The DNA here is from genome assembly GCA_030522845.1 of Psyttalia concolor. NCBI lineage: Eukaryota > Metazoa > Arthropoda > Insecta > Hymenoptera > Braconidae > Psyttalia > Psyttalia concolor. The sequence continues at coordinate 48,257 of JAPYZM010000150.1, forward strand.
CTCTGCCACTAAGGGACAGCTGACCTTACCAGCTGAGTTGGAAAAGTAGTCTCGAAGATTTTTTTCTTGTAAGACGATTTTCCAGGGAAGCTCAAACTATTATTTACCTCATTTGTTCAATCGTTTTGCCAGCCAAAAACAGTGAATCTCGTCTCTTACGCAAATTCCAATTGTTTACGAGTGAAATATTGACAATTAAAATCTCGAGATGTTTGCCATCACTCGCAATAATCCCCTAACTATTGAAATAATAATAACAATTGGGAGGAGAGCATGTAAAGAGAAGAAACATTATTAGTATCAGTTGGAGGGGGTGAAAATTGAAGAAAAAGGTATCCAACTAACACATCTTATTGGTTTTCTTTAATTGAAGTAGTTTTTAAAATTGCTAGAAAATACATTAAAGCATAACAGTGACTATATTTAATCGTCCTCACACACTCTTTCACCTCGCACTCATAAAAAAAACATTGTTATCACTTGCACACGTTTAATTAGCTCTCCAGATAAATAAAATCTATCAAGCATTCGTTATTCCATTTTTAAAGACTTTTACATTTACATTTTATTATTTTTTTTTTGTTTTTTCTCCGAGGATAATGGCTAATTATTCATCAGCCATTTCGATCGTAAGGACTAGTTGAGGCCTGCACAAATCATGGACCATACCTTCTTTCAATTGAAAACAAAAAGAAAAAAAAAGGAAAAAAAAAATAATTCATCAATTTTCTCGAAAAACAAAAATGACCAGACAAATTTACTGATTAATCGTTTACAATTGGAAAATTCTCGTCATTCTGTTTTTTTTTTTGTTCTGACATTAAAGCCAACATTTAATCATTTCACACAATTCAATTACAAATATATATATCACGTGCGAACGTCTCGAGCTAATTCTTTTACATAATTAAAATCTATGTTTCTCTCTCTACTTTATTAATTCTCTCTGCAACTTCTTTGCATTCTTCTCTGACGAATTTATCCATTTCACTATTCTTTCTCCCATGATTTTGAATTTTTTGTTTATCAAGTGGCACGTTTGAGAAGAACTATTATCAGCGAGCATAATCAGTGGAGGAAACAAAAGAAAACATTTGGAATAAAAAATTGAAATTTCCGTATTTTTGAGTAAATACAGTATGTTTGAAAACATAAAATATCAGAATGTTCCCTAGTTTCTCTACACCTCGAGCATAATTCCATAAAATACGTCGTCTAAGAAGTGATTTTTCCATCTTAGGAATGACATTCTCTGATCAGTAAGAGCTTTTGGAGAAGAATGATAAAGAACACGTTCTCTCATCAGTATTTCGTCATTAAAAAAAAAAAGGAAAAGAAACATTCTCTTGACTCTCATCGCCCTGAAATTAATTTCAAGATAAATGTGCAATTAACGAAGATATAAATTCTGCTTTATTGGATCACAGCACAACAGAATTAGTTGACTCTAATGAGATTGGAGTGAATGGAAAGATACGCCATATTACTTTCTTCATCAGGTTTTGATGATTAAAAAATTCTCTATCCTCGATAAACCCCATTATTCTCTAAAAAAATTTGTTATTTCACTGTTCACTATTATTTCCCTGTACATTATCATGTCCCTGAGGCTCTCCAGGTGGTGTACCATCATGGGAACCACCAGGATGCGGTGTAGCTGGTGTTTCTGGCTGTGACTGTGAGGTCTCAGGAGGGGCATAAACAAGTCTGTATCCAGGGGGTAGGAAAAATCCCCCATGAGGATTATAACTGAAAGTTTGGAAATTAGTAGAATGTGAATCGTGATAATGTACGTAACCAGGTGGTCCACCAGCAGCGGCGCCAACTCCAGATGAGCCAGCAGAACTGGACACAGGTGTTGCCTGAACAATCGAGCCAATTCCCGACGTGACACTGGCACTGTCAGGTATGATGGAAGTGAACTGATACCCAGGATGAGTGATAGTGGGTCCATTGGTGCTCCCAATGCTCTCACTCTCCTGAATAGCAAAGGATTTGTGAGAGCCCTCAGGCATCACGGGTATAGGTATAACATAAGCGTGAGATATGCTGGAGGCCGGTTGGCTGGCTTGCTTGAGCTTCTGCGTCGCTAGCCGAAGAGTCTCCTCAGTATCAGGAACATACCCAGAAATACGACGGAATGAGGCTTGTGGAGCTGTGCTGAACATGAGATAATCCTCGACTCCGTGTGGTCTAGAGGGTACAGTAGTAGCCACAGTATGATAAAGAAGAGGATGATGCTGATGATGAGCAATGGCACTGGCCTGCTGTTGCTGCTGAATCAAAAGCTGCAGCTGATGCTGCTGGAATCGTTCCAATTCCTCCCTGTGTCTCCTCTGCAGATTCTCAAGCTCCAAAGTCTGTCTCTTGATTAACAAATGATACTCATCACTGGGAGTCAGCTGTTTTCTCTCCTCCTTCTCCAATTCAATGGACAATCCCAATTGAATGGAGGATCCTGGAGCAACAGAACCCTCCCGGCTCTGCAGAACAACAGCAGGCACTTGCTGCTGAAACTCGTCGAGGTAGTGATGGCCCAGAGCTTCCTGTACCATCGATTGCTTCTGTACATCAACGATCTGCCCTTGAATAATAGGAGAACCTTCTCCAGGCGGCGGTCCTGAGACTTTCGATACCATGAATCTGGAGATCTTTCTGACAGGTTGAGTCTGTCCGCCAGTAGTAGTGTCCCCTTGTAACTCCTGATACACTGGAGTATTGGAGCCAGAGTTACTAGAGACAACGCAGGGCGCCACTGTACCAATGGGAATCGTTGATATTGGTACGACTGGTGTGAGAAGAGGTTGGACTAATGATTGAAGAGGTAACTGACCACTCCCAGATGGAATCACTTGGACACCCGGCATTGGTGGGGTTAAAGGCTGGGGAGAAGACGTAGGTAGTCCCGTGCATTTGTGATGAATCTTAGCAAGCTCTTGCTCCAATTCCTGAAGTCGAGAACCCGGTCGTGCGGCTCTGATGTTCTTGATGCTCTCCTTACTGGGACTGGACATTGTCTCGGCAGTTGATCCCACTGGCACAGGACTGTCCAATGCCATCCCATCAGACGCGCTGGCAATCGCCTGAGAACCCTGATCCTCACCCCAGCCAATATTCGCAGTAGCAATATTAGAGATGACAGTGTTTTGCTCACAAATCTGCCCAGAATGAACTGTTGCTTGAGGAGACAGTGGACTCAGCGGCTGAACTTGGGGATTGACTGCTGTGACATTGGCAATTGTTTTATTCTGGACTTGTTGCAGATTTGTCTCAGACCCAGAAGTCCCAGGCGGTCCATGAGGCGTCACCGGATGGCTCATTGGAGGAGTTCCAACGTTAAATGACTCCGACGGTTGACTGGTCAATTGTGACAATTTTTGCTGCAGATCAGCTATTGTCTGGGGCCCGGGGCTCGCTACATCCATCGGCTTGTCCAACGAATTCTGCTGGCTCAATTTATAATGGCTCGGGTCAATTGATTGCGCCAACGAGTGATGAACTGAATCTGATGATTCGATTATCGTGTGCTCGGGTGTAATGTCTCTACTTGATATAGTCGTATCTGTCTCATACATCATTTGACAATCAGAACTTGTTCGTCTGCTGTTACTGCTGACATCGATGGCAGAGTCTGTCTCAGTTTTATACTGCTCGGGGAATCTCAATTGCAGGTGCTGCTGAAGCTGATCTGCCTGGGTGTCCTGTTGCTCCTGGGATAATTGGAGTGAAAGTTGTTGGATGGGCTGGCTGACATTCTGAATTGGTTTTACGTATTGCACTGGAACCGGCTGAATCACATGCTGAATGTTTTGATTCCCTGGATACGTCGGCACGACCCATTGGCCCTGCATCATCATATTTTGGTTCAACAAATTTAATTCCATCTGGCCCTGGACCTGTTGGATTTCCTGATGAACCGGCTGCTGGGCTTGCTGTTGTTGTGGCTGCTGCTGTTGCTGTTGGATTACAGGTTGCAGAAGCGTTTGCGAGTGGTGCTGCTGCTGCTGATTGTTAATGTCAGCCTGCTGAGGGTGCCCCTGCTGTTGAATTCCATGCCCCTGCATCTGAATATGATTAATCGTTTGGAAATTCTGATGTTGAATTTGAAAGTTTTGATGCTGAACGTGTGTGGGCATTTGTTGAGACACTTCAGGCTGAATCGGTTGGAAATACTGCTCTGACTGTAGAGTAGGTAACGCCGTCGGTTGATTTGCAATACACGGCTGATCATGAGGTGTAGCATTATGAGGTGTCGTTGATTTTGTCTTGGGATTTGATAAAATATTCGCGAGATTCTGGGCAAGATCCGGAAGTGTTGATGACACCTCTTTGGCTTTGACTTTGGGAGGCTCCTGCACCGGTGCTAGCACAGTCTGAGAGATACTCTGATGAACATTCTGATAATGATTTTCATGAGACACTGCGCCTAATTGATCACTTGGTGGATGAGATATTGGAGGAATCAGAATGGAATTATTATCTAGATTTCCTTGAGAGTCTGTCGAGATGCCAGATGTCCTCCTACTCCAATCCTCCATGTTATTAGCTTGAATCGGAGCCATGGGACCTGAGAGGATAACATACTGCTGTTGAATTTGTTGAGTCTGCTGTGGTATAGCCTGGACAAAATGCTGTTGTATTTGATGCTGCTGCTGCTGCTGCTGCTGCTGCTGCTGATTCATCATATTCTGATCGTGGCTCAATTGTTGAGGGATGTTTGGCGGCATCTGATGCTGCATTTGCATCTGATTAATGTCCATCATTTGGTTCATCTGGTGCATCTGATTGTGCTGCATCACTTTATCGGGCTGAATCACCTGCTGTTGAATTGTATGAGTAATTTCTGCGTGATACTGTTGATTAGCGACATTCTGAAGTTGGGAGATATTGTCATTAGTCTGCATAATTCCGGCATTCTGGTGATACTGAACATTCTGAGTATTTTGGACATTTTGAATCAACTGAGGTGATTGTGATAAATTGGTTGTCTGAACCACCATTACTGTTTCGTGCTTTGTTTGTGTGACAACTGCAGTATTTGTTGATAACTGATTAATCTGTTGCTGTTGTTGAATTTGTTGTGTCTGGGTAATCGGTTGATTATTTAGTCCAGGATCTTGGATAAATTCACCAACACCAGTTCGTAAATCTAGAGTCTTCGTCTCTATCTCTTGTTTCTGGATGTGCTGATTGGCTAATTGATCAGGTGCAAGTGGTTGCGGTGGTATTAATGTATTTTCGTAAACTGTGATGGTCTCTGAATCTCCAGAGATTGTCTTCTGCTCAGCTACTGGACTCACCAGAAATCTGGAGATCTTGCGCATTGGGAGGACTTTTTGTTTTAATTCTGCTGGCAGTTTCAGCTCCTCCACAGCCTGCGAGGGGACATCCTGGGGGTCACCAGTCGCTAGGGATGTCATTGGATGTTTCGTCTCGTGAGAGAGCTCCTCACCTGATTTCTGAGCTGGTGGGAACGGCTCGAGGGCGCCAATGGGCATTGATCGAGCGGTAAAGTCGCCGGTGTCGTCGAAGGAGCTGTTGTTAGCTTCCAAGAGGGTCTCTTCAGAGCCCACACTCTCGTAATTCTCGTTAGGATCACTGGGTACGTTCACTGGGGTCAGTGTATCGGTATTTTGGGTCGACGTTGATGAACGACGAGAAATCTCCTCTGAAGTGCTGTTCTCCGTCGTATTTGGACCCTCAGATGAGGAGACATTTTGCGGCGGTTTATCCACTTGTGCTGGTGCCATTTGAGACATTATTTGGTCAATTGGAAGTATCTTTGATGAAGCTGATGAGTTCGAGGTCTCGTCTCTCTATAATTATCAACAAACAAAATCGATGTCCAATAATTTATGGTTTTGGTCATTGTGGAAGTGGATATCACACCAATGGAGCCAATGAAATTATAAAAAATAGGTGAATAATGAGTGATGGTAGGGGTCAACTTAAGAGCCAGGATTTTAGTCATTAAATTCAGTACTGGTGCTGAGGTAACTCCAGAATTAACGGCTTTGGACATGTTGGCTTTCTAGAAAAACCCTAGACTCTCTACTTTCTCGGGCGTTGGTTTAATCGGTTTTGCTCAGTGAATTGAGCTACTGGAGCCCTCGCTTTGGAGCTCCAGCTTTTCCCCCCCCCCAGCTCATTATCTCAAAATTTATTTGTTTTTTGCAAGTTTTACGAGAGATTGCGAAAGTCCAACGTTTTTAGCCCTACAAGGTGGACGAAAAAATCTATTTTTGGCCAATGAATCCCTGAAAAAGCCACGTTTTATAGACGATTTCTGTACTTATATAATCCACTCAGAATAAATAATTGAATGCAACAAAAAAATTGAGAAAATAATGCGTAGTTTTCCAGAGATCGCGGAATATAATCTTTTCAAGTGAATGCCAAACGCCATTTTCTGCTGAGCGGATGAAGAATAATATCAGAGAATGGAGAAAATCGGTGACTCACTTGGGGGATCTGTCCCTGTGAAATTGCTTTATCACTTATCGCTGCAATTCAAATGAGATGACTAAAAAAAAAATTAATGGAATTCCAACAAAACCAAATGACTAAAATGCACTGAAGAAATGAAGAACAAACCATTAAGGAGAGAATTTCATGGGAGAGTAAAAAGCAAAACGATATATTGATTCAGTTCACTAGATTGCGCAACAAAATTGCAAAGAAAAATAATGACGTGAAGAAATCAAATGATACAAATTCAACGAAAGTCAAACTAAAAATACATTCTGAAGAACATTAAAAAAATAAATAAAAAAAAAACCTCAGGATTGGAGGGGGAAAAAATTTGGAATAGGGGAGCTTCAAAACTCACCGATCGATGCCTACGATGAGCTTTGTAGGAAGATCGATGGCTACTCTGACGAGTCAGCGAACCATGTCTGACCTGCTGCGTTCCAAAAATCATATAGAGGGTTGAATATTACCCAGATTAAAGAATTACATATAATTAATCAAGTCATGTATGGAAAATCGAGGAATATTTGTCGTTGAAAAGAAATGCGAGAGCAATTGTAGGTCTTTTTGGCCGTGGAGATGGTCAAGAATTTACAAAAATCGATGGAACTGACTGGACTACATGATTTCATTTTTTGACGACCCCAGTTTGACGTTTTTTTCGGCCCTACTAACATAAACAATGGGTTCCCACAAAAAAAAAAACTTGGAATTGATTTTTTAACGCAGCCGGTAAGTTCCATTACTGCCCAAGCCAATCAAAACAAAAGCAATCCTCGAGAGTTGCCAGTGAGAACTTGCTTTCCATGATGATGTGCATCCCCTCACTAATCTCCCACCGAAAAGATCCTCGACGCCCACCTGGCTTTGGATCAATAACAAAAATGTCTTCCTGCTTTGAAATATCGATTGGCTAATGTTCAGACTTAGACAAGTGGTTAACTCCTCATGAAATGTGTCAAAAATGCGGAAAAAAAAATTACCTTCGATGCATCGAGACTGTGATCGCGATCCCTGGGTCTTCTGCTGGTGACTGGACTACCCCCAGCAGATTGATCAGGCGGTCCATGAGCAACGAGCGGCAAACTCCTAGTGGGATCAAGCCTCAGCTGCTTCACAATATCCTCAATAAGCTCCACAAAAGTCTCGCACTGGGTCTGCGGCAGGAGATTCTCAGCAATCAGATTATTAGCAATATCCCTTGGTACCATGTCATCTCTATCAAACTTGAAAGTAACGGTTTTCTGTTTACTCGTATCCAACTGGCACTCAACAGTCATGGATTGTCCCTCAGCATTGCTGACAGATAAGACTGTTAATTTAATGCCAGGTTTCTTTCTCTTTGTGCCAGATCGTTTGACCCTGCTCCTCTCTGGTACAACGACATTATCAGAGCTCTCCGGCTGATTATCAAACGATGCAGAAGCAAAGGACTGCTCATGCTGCAGGCTCTGCGGCCCATCAGACGTTAGAGAAGTGACAGACTCCATTGTATCCTGTTTGGTCAATGAATTTTGTGGTGTCAGGCTGATGACTTCCTGGGACTGCAC
>JAPYZM010000151.1:0-46209 GCA_030522845.1 Psyttalia concolor
TCTCCGGCATTTATGGGCGTAAAAAAAATATTTCCAGTCGGTTCCCGAAGCTCCAACTCACCAGATCTTTAGGAAATTTCCTCAGGAATCCAACGCCGTGGAGAGCGAACCGATAGCTCCACTAGTTTCCGAGAAATCTTGAAAAAACCGAAGTGTCCTCCAAATTGATTAATTTCAATTTCGTTCTCCGGCATTTATGGGCGTAAAAAAAATATTTCCAGTCGGTTCCCGAAGCTCCAACTCATCAGATCTTTAGGAAATTTCCTCAGGAATGCAACGCCGTTGAGAGCGAAGCGATAGCTCCTCCGAGAAATCTTGAAAAAACCGAAGTGTCCTCCAAATTGATTAATTTCAATTTCGCTCCCCTCGACTACGGCCTCTCTGGGGCCCTTGGTCCCCAAACGTGAGTCCCAGATATATATCCCTATTTTTTGTTTCAGTTTCTGCTCACCTGATTCGACAATGGGGCTTAGAAAAAAACTAGTACTACCTGAATAATCGCGAGTAAAGCCAATAGGCGGCGGTTTGATTATGCTGTCGACCCGATAAGGTATGCTCTATGGATCCCGCTGTGTACCCGAGTGGTATGTCAGTGGAGTTGGATTATTAAATTGCATCACAACGAGGATTGACGATGTGCACTGGTGATACGTACGGAAATATGAAAACCGAATTCAGCATGTGGGATGCCAGCCATCTCGACGTGTTGGTGAGTGCATGTTAGTGGATAAATTCTGCATGTATATTGCGATGAAGTCGTGGGGGTGGTGAGAGTGGAGAAAGAGAAAAGGAGGGTGACAGAGGAAAAAAAAATAACAGAGAGGGGAAAAACCTGAAAAGTGTGAAAAAGAAATATATGTGGAAGTGGGAGACGAGTGAGACTAGTCGTGGAAAATATGGAATATGCCACTGAGCAACTTATGCACGCACGAGAAAACTAGCACAAACGATATAGTACCACTCCAGTAACTTATACACGTATAAACGTATTCCACGTTTTCGCGTGAAAATGTTGAAATATTTAATGCGTCTCCAGCCGAGGTACCCAAGGCGATTTTCATCGTTCCTTCATTCCCCCTCTTTCTACGTATAGAAACCATGCCTAGACGTCGGGAATATTTTATGCTCGTATGCGTTTAATATATTTTATGAAATTCCACGAATGAATTGCATTCGCTGTCGTTTTTTTATTCATCCTCATCATTTCGAGACTCATCTTCAGCGGATGGAGTATCAACCGAGGGCTCACATGATCAGGGAGAAAATGTCTTTCGTTACAATGGATTTGTTTATTCACTTTGAGACCCCCTCGCGAGGTAGAAAAATTGTGGACCTCTTTGTTTAGTTTTCTTTTTTATTAGAGAATAAAAAAATGTAAAAACCTACAGATCTTTCTCTGGTAAATGTCTTTTATCAAATTAGCCAATGGAATTATTGGAATAAAATTCAGCAACCCTTCGTGAGGCTTCAACGAAAATCAATGAATTCTTAATTCCACGTGACTGGTAAGCGTCAAAGGTTTTACTTAATCAATGGATTTTTGAACAAAATTAATCATCTCCACCACTGAATTGACAAAAGCTGTCTAAAAATAAATATTTCCTTCTGGAATTATTTTTCCATCAAATTTGTTGGGTATCAATAAATGACACATCCCGTAATCGCCAAATGGATCCGTCATCACTTACCAATATACTCCCTCGCAAGCGATATTATCCAAATAAATCTCATGCAGTGAATGACAAATGGCCGAAAACTTCCATCACTCCCCAAAAAACGAGGCGCGAGAGTTTCCCCTGAATTCCAATATCCGTATTAACGTAGCTCAACAGCGGAAAACAGTATCATCCGGCTTGCATTATAGATTTATATATTTACAGTCTTCAAATTGTCCCCCCATAGTGTGAAAATAAATATAAATAAATAATTCTCTTCTCCTCAAGAACGTTCAATTATCGTTCAATTGAAATGCAGAATATTTTCGACCTTTGTCCACTCAAAAAAGCCGCTTCCAGATTTTTTTCTCCTCTTCTAACATGCTCTAAACTATAAATTAAAAAAAAAAATTTTTTAATTAAAAAAATTAAAAATTAAAATTAAAAAAAAATTTTTTAAATTGATACTTTCAATTAAAATCCGTATCAATAAAAATTACGTTAAAAAATCGAATGGCCTCGCCCGTCGCTTTTTTTCAGACGTTAACGAGTCTGTAATTTCTGATAATTCAGAATAAGCGGCTGATGGAATTTTTTTTCACGACCGAAAAGGCTTGTTAAATGAAAAAAAAAATTGAGTGCAACAGTTGAGGGACTTTCAACTTCATAAATACGTCCCCCCGTTGCCTCCCTTCAAAATAATTTACCCGCAAAGCTCCTGCCGCCCGCCAGAAGCGGACCACCGAGTCTTGTCCCAACCAACTACCATCATGTTGATCATCATAATGGCTGGTTAATTAGGTAATTTATATTGTCATCACACTGGTAATCTCGCAATGATTGAGATTGCATTGTAAACCATCAGTTGAGGGAGAATAGAAGGCACTGTGCGCCCCGTTCGCAGTCTAACGAGATTAACATAATACCGCGAAGCCCTCCTCGTCATTAGGTGTCTGGCCCGTTGGCGAAGTGAAGGGAATGTTCAACGAGTATGGGGGTGTGCAATATAGAGGGCTTGCCAACACCGGTTTACCTCCGTCCTCATCACGTACTTCACCCCCACCTCCCCTCCCCTCCTCTGAATATAACACTATCAGTTCCTTTGATAACAAACGATTATTCTGCACAAGTGCACTAGTACCCCCGGCCAAGTGTCCGCAAACGCCGGGGATTTGCATTTTTGAGGCGAAAAAAAAACCCCTGACTGTGGTATTGATCTCAATTTGATTAATTAATTTTAATAGTCGAATCTGACCTCTCCCCGACTACCCAGAGGTCACTATTCAATAACATGATGTCCTCAAACGTAATTACCGCCACAATTTCCCTGGAGCTTTGCAATTGTTTCTCGAATTAAATAACTGCTAAATATTATTTCCTGTCTCATTTAAAAAATGATAAAACTTCAACAGTAAACAGATTAATTAACCATTTAAAATAATAATTAAATCAACGCTCGGAAAATTATTTAATCAATAATTAATTGCTTAAATAAAAATCATCGTTCATTCACTTTCATCCGAAAATCTCACCAAAATTAAAACTCTCTGTAACTCAGACAATTTACTGTGGATATTTAAAAAAAATATGAAAAAATAAATATTGGCCCGGATTTACCCCCAATCGCATTCCGTACTTCACCCCCTCCCCCCAAATATAATACTCCCTTTGAAAACAAACGAGTACTCTATCCGAGTGTTAATTCACAATATTCCCGGATTAAATTCATTGAATTGCACCAGCAACAGAAAACATTCCATGTAAATTTTCACTCCATCATTTCCTCTTTCGCTTCTTGAAATTGCTTTTAGTTCTTCCAAGTGCTTTGAGTAAAGGGTAGAATCCGCCTCCTCCACTTTATTTGGATAATAGCAGGCCATCATCAGTAGCAATGCAAATGAAAACGAAATAAAAAAGAAAAGTGAGGATTTAAAGAAACGGGTTTGAATATCTTTCGCAGTTCTTTTCATTCAAAGAGATTCGCGTTAATTATTGCCCCTTGTGTACCTCCTCGTGTACACCTCCAACACAAGTTAACCCCCCCCCCCCCCCGAGTTCTGTCTGCGCTGTAGCATTTAGTGTACACGAATTTAGAAGTTGTCAGGGCGAAATTTAACACCCACTGCCTCCCCGTCCCTCCCTCTATCGCTCTCTTTCCCTTTTATCTCTCGGGCTTAGTGTGCGTCGGTAGATAGAACAAATTCAGAATTCAATGTGCCTTTAAATCGCAGTAATTTGCGCAATTAGAGCCGTCGAGTCGAACTTTCTCCCTATACTTTGCTGAGAATGCAGGCGCCAATGCAGGAGGTGAGTTAATGCAGGCGAGGATGAGGGCAAAGGCGTGAAGAATATACCCCTTCTACTTTGCCTCTCGACTCTTTTGTTTCAGGTCTACTTTAATTTGGAAGAATGTAATTACGGGAATATTTTAGCCTCCGGGGCTATAACAGTTGTAAGAGTCAATGGCTGAGGCCGCACGAGGGAAAAACTCGGTCCCTTCAGGAATTCAAAACATTGGAAAGTTATTTTTCTTTTTGTTCCCATTGTAATGATTTCATTTGAAATTACCTCTCCAATGTTATTGATGGTTCACTACACGAGGCACTGAGCTCAATCGAAGGGTCGAGACAGGATAGAACGAGTGAGACTCTCTAGTACTAGTTTGGATATTGAAGCGATCGGTCGTGGTTTTGTTTACTTTCTAGTCCCGTTGGCAAGGGCCTTGAATTTTTCCTATAATATTAGTAGTTGTCCATTTCTCTACGACCACTGCGGTCATTATTTTTCAGTTTGACGAGTGCCTCAAGTACTGAACCGACGGGTTCAATGAGATTTAAAATAATTTTATTTTTTAATTAGTTTTTTAAAAACTGGGACGCCAGGAAGTTGATCAGATCGTGGGGACTATGGCCTCTGTGTGTGAGGTAAGAATTCTACGTTTTTGGTTTTTAAAATATAATATCGTTTTGATAATTTTGAAGTGCCAATATTAATTTTTTTTTATTTTGACTTTTTTTTAGGGTAGTGCGTCTCCGATGAGGATTAACGAGACAATTAATGCCACGTCTTCGCATTCAAGGACATTTTTCAACGTAAACTAGCAGGGATCTTCAGCAGTTGGAGGAACTTTGGTTATTATCGTCAAGGTAAGCATTAAGCACTTTCGTAACTTGAGTAGACGAGCGAGTTCAGTCTAGCTCACAGCTTGACCCGTGTGAGCATCCGTTGGGGTTTCTTTTGCGTGAAATTAGAGGTTTAAAGGAACTTCTAGAGAAACGGTTTATGAGAATTAAACGGACCCAATTGAATTTTTATTTACGCTACATAAATAATTTTTTCTCTCTCTCGTAACTTAAAAATGCGATTCAGATGCTTGAGGGAGCGACCAGTAATTAATTTGAGAAGCTATTCCGTTATTTGCATTCAATCGCTTAATTCGGGAGTTTTTAATTAGCGATGAATGGAAATTAATAAATAGTAGGTAATAATGGGCCATTGAAAATGGTAAACAATTATAATCTCGTGTTTATATTCGACAATATGAAGTCGAGAGAAATAAAATTCACTTCCACGAATTAACGGTGACGAGAGACAATGTAAAAGTTGAAAACGCGGTCGAGACTTTTATCCTTAAATGAAAGTACTGGAGGAGCGTAAAGGACATACTTCAGCCCTCGAGCAGCTACTCAGGACTAGCAAAAGGCACTTGGGGTAAAAGTTAGTCTAAACAAGTAGTTACCTGCCTTTCAAATTTAATGATTCTTTTCCCCGGGAGTTTCTACGAGCATTCGCAGATTTCCGTATATTTTCACGAGATGCAAAAACTAAAAGGGACAGAGGGGCCAAATCCGGCAATCGATGGAGTTGATTTATTCAGACTTTCTCGGCGCGAGAGTCTACAAACAATTGTCCTGTGATAGGCTGGGCTCGAGCGCCCATTCGAATACTCCGACTAGTCCCCACGGTTTTGCTCATCAATTATTTACAATTATTCTCTCCGCAAAAAATTCTCGAGACAAAATTCCAAACGTCGCTAAGCGACAATTGGGTAATTGTCGTCTTCATTTTCTCCAACTGCTGATCATTCTAAAAAAAAAAATGTCGTATCGAATTGAAAAAAAACTATCATTTGTTTATTTTTCAAAATACGATAAAAAAAAAATTCATGTAAAGCCTGATCCCCACCGCAGGTGGAAAAAGCCGGTACCGAAGCCCCTCGGAAAGGAGACAGTGTGCGATGATCGGACTTATCCCTCACTTGCATCCATTCACTGGCTGACACCCGCCGTCTGAGCCAAGAAAAATAAACGAAAATTCACCGGAAAACGATCACAATCCACGAAGCCAACTAATTTCCCCGGGTGCTCTCCAGCTCGAGCGACCACCCCTTTGCCCTATTGTCACTCTCTCCTTCCCCCTTTTTTCACTTTTTTTGCCCCCCCGTCCACTAGTCCAGGAATTGGTAGATGGGGTAAACGAGATTTAGCTTCTCAGAGTGTTCACTTTTATAATGAAGACCGATGACAGCGAGCGAGACAGAGACCCTCCCCCCCCCGTCTCCCCCATTCCTCGCCCTCCGGTAAGTTGTTGGTCGGGAGAAACGCCGGAGGGGCCAACCAGGCAAACCCATTCATCCTGATTACAAGAACTGGTCTCCCGTGGGGACAAACCCGCCAGCTCTCGTGGACGTTGAGAGCAACATTGTCCTTCCTACTTGGACAATAGAAATGAGATGGACGAATTAAAAGGAGAAAAATGGGAATATCCATTTGAATTGACTATTCAGTGCGAATGATGCCCGGTAATTAATCTCATGATTTCAAGAACTACTCTCCAGACAATTTCACATATTCATTAATTATTTAAAATGTCAATTCACTGGAGTTGATTGATCTCTATCAAAAATATTATTCCGATGAAGAGATTATTCATTTTTACGGGGATTCATGTGGAATGAATGGAGTGTTTATTAAGTATTGAACATTTTTAATTGAAGGGGACGTATGAGTTTATTTATTTCTATGGAGAAGATTATTGAAGTAAATGAGAGAATATCAAATGAAAATTTTCATTTGATGGAAAATGGGCTTATTGATTTGAATTGATTGTTTAAAATGAATTAAATTCGGTTATTAATTTCATCATTTGAGGGAGGGTTCTCTAAACAATTTTACGTACTAGTTAATTATTCACATTAATGTGAAGTATTAATTCATTTGAAGATTGATTGATTTAAAATAATTAAAATTCCATCTCCAGTTCACTCAAGCTCTCCGACATGTGATATTAAATCAAATTCAAAGAATAATAAAATCCTCAAATTAAAAATTCCCTTAAAAATGTAATAACTCGCCATTTGCCCGGCTTTTCCAATGAGACCATTAAATTTAAAAAATAATAATCTCCTGAATTGTCCATAAAATTTGGGTCTTGACGTTGTCCTTCCTCTGAGACAAAAAACTTTCATTAAATTACACCAACATCCCACATCATTCCCGACCGGTGAAAAAACCATAAACATTAATGAAGATGGGAGGAAAAAAAAGGGGATGACAGCAGTAGGAGACCATAGCCAGACGGTAGCCGTCAGACATGTACTCAAGAAATAAACGCAAGAGCCAGAAGGGATGGCTTCGCAGGGTACGTACGGATTATATGACTCGTACGATTTACAGGCACGTCAGGAGGCCACCCCAGGGGGGGGGGGGAGGGGGGTTACTGACTGTACAGACGCCTGCGAGCACTACCACTATCTACCCCGCGTCACACAGCGCAACTTATAGAATGTCTGGGACTCACTCCACCTGTGAGTCGTATCTCACCCTCGCTTTCTCCCGAGTAAACTTTCACCTGCTCGCACGAATTCCCTTATACCCTACCAACTTTACGCTCCTCTCGTTTTGTTTCATTCTTCCGCTTCTCTGTATTTCTTGGATTTTCTCTGGGCGCGGGAGGGAGAGGGAGGACACACTCGCCAAACAATAAAGTGAGGTTGACTCGGAATTTTTTCGGAATGACATATACTGTCCTTCATGCGTCTACGACGTCGCTTTCTTATCCTCTCTCGCTCTTCTCTCTTGCTGCGCCCCCGCCCTTACCTCTACCCCTCGATGGAAGAAAATTTCCCTAGCGGCAAAGTCCATTTACTTCTTTGCTATTTCACTACGTCTGCTACTGCCGTCATTTTTCTTGACGTCTTCTGGAGTTGAAATTTCTCTTTGTTGTTTTGGGGCGGGAGGGGGCGGCGGCGCAATGTTGGGCTGGCTGGGGTGTGCAGTTTGGGGGGAGTTTTTCATTTCGAATTTCGGTACTTGCGTGGATCAATACTGTTTAACAATTTAACCCGAAAGTTTGGGAATCAACTGTTGAATTTTTTGAGAAAATTCCATGAAATTTTGTTTTTGGTTTTGTTTGGGGGCAGGTGAATTGTTGAAATTTTTTTTTCGCTCGCGTGATGACCAATTGGGAAGTGTTTTGAGAAATGAGGCGGTAATTTTCTTGAATGTTTGTTTGTGTGGCATTAAAACCACTTGTTTTCCTTTCTGTGATCGCAAAAAAATAGGGAAATCGGTGGAACGATTTATTGGAGAAGATTATTTATTTTTGGGGTTAAGCCACTGATGCTCTCAGTCGAAATTTTTCATCATTTCAAAGCTCCTGAGAAGCCATTTCCGCTCGGGATTCGTGTGAAACAATTCACGACAATTAATTGCGTATTAATATCCAGAAAGGCCGGATGAAGGAGAGCCACAAAAATTACCTACCAACCTCTAGCCATCATAAAATCTCCGGCTTAAACATTCCTGGGATTCATCTCCAGGTGGAACATTCTCACTCCCGCCTTTCCACCGTTCATTTCCATTCATTAATTGGCACTCATCAGAGCAGAAAAAGCGAGAAAAAAAAAACAATTACTGTTTGACCACGAATTCGTGATAATTTCATAAAATTCAACCCGGCAAATAGAATATGAATCCACCCGTGCATGTACTCGTCGCGTAAAAAGGCGCCGAGTAAATAATACACGGCGCGATGGAATGGGCGAAATCCCCCTGTTTATTTGCTCTCTTTTCGTTTGTTATGTACCGAGTTATTTTTTTTTCCATTCGTCGCTTTTTGCAAAAAATTGAATAACGCTCCGGAGTTGCGTCTCGCTTGTGCTTTTCAGTCGAGACTGTATTTGCGTAAGGTGGGAGAAATAAATTAAGAGAGGAAAAGAACACAATTTACGGAGGTATGTCTGATTTTTTGGTCACTAAAATTCAATTTGAATTCAACAAGCGCAAGTTGGGAAAGATATTTCACGAAATTTCAGTGAAATCGGCAATTATCGAGATCATTTGTAAAATTGAACATTGCCAGCGATTGAATTTTTACGGAATTTTTTTAGGTACAAAATACATGAAAATTTAGGGTAAATTAATTGCCGGTAATTGTTTAATCTCTTCTCATTTTGATAATGGTCAAATTGCATCGAAAAATTTTTATTCTTAGGAGGTTCAGTGAACAATCGTGAACAATTTTAATCATTAAAGGGTCACACGACTCGCCCATTTCTCTCCCTTTTCATGCGTTTTACGTGAAGTATAATGCATCATAAAATGTGGAATTCTAAAATGAGAGGGAGAACCTCGCAAGTGTGACTCCACCCTGATTTATCATCGAGCCTGTTTTATCCCCCTCTTCGGGAGAATTACCTGTTCGGTTAATGTCCCTGTACAATAGGTAGACTAACCGCGATGGTTGCTAAAGTGGTTTTTAAATGAAATTTATGGCAGGCTAACCCAAAATAACGAGATTCGCCAGTGAACATGCCAGCGCGGGATTTTTATTCTTAATCTTTGAGATTTAATACACCAAATGCTAGGAATATCCTCCAGTTCTGCTTCGATATCACTCTCTGATTGCATGATCCACACTATTCCGCAATAAATTAACGAAGAGAACTAGATCTTTCTCTCCATAAAAAAATGATTGACCATAAAAACCATTTGATCCACAATTTGCAAGCCCACATTAATCACAAAAGGGTTCGCCCGAAGAGGGACATTTTCGTCGCTCTCTTCTCATTTTTAAAAATAAATATTCAATTTTGACGGGTCGAAGGCATTTTTTATCATAAAAAAAATTCTCACTGTGGGTAAATAACACAAAAGGATGGCAATCCAAAAACTCGTCAATCAGCGAAAAATAATGAGGACGATATGACGAGAGAAAACAATAAATGAAGCACGAAATTAGTTCCCCGGCACGTAACAAAGTGCGGTCATCAGCCCAATGACCTGACAGGAATTAGATGAGAGGAGTGAAGGTAAAAAGGTGTGAGTGAAGCACAACCCGCTGGCGAGATGAAGGAAAAAGTCGCGTCGAGGGGAGGGTGCGAGACAGTCTATGAAGGCTGAGGTACATTGGAGGCGCGCACGTTCGCAAAACGTGCCGGTTGTCCATCCATCAAGGCAACGGACAAGCTTCTGCCAGCGCTCCATCACCCTCACCCACTCGAGCTTAGATTATCCGTAACACTGTTCACCACTCACTCCGATGTAGTTCAGTGGGCCTTGTCCTGTGTTTCCGCGTTTCTGGGGTTTTAGGATTTTCGTGGAGGATCGTAAATGTCTATCGTTATTCTCCTGGATTACAAATCATTCCGATTGCTCTCAAGTCTGGATGATTCCGTAAAGTGGCAAGCGGGTTCAATGTCGTCAAATAAAAATTGCAGAAAATTATATTATCCACATTTTTCTATTCAATTAATTGAGAGTTCTTTTTTCTTTGAGTTGTTAATTTTTAATGTTGATGCTTGAATTAATAATTCAACAACTGTATCTCATTGGAGAGCCCCATAAATGCAAGAATCACCGGGAATAACGCGTCTAATAAATATTAAGAGACATATCATTATTTTATATTTTGAGCTTATAAGCCATATTTACGAGAGCCCCGTTGTATTCCTGCTCTGCGGCTCGCTATGGGTTATATACTCGGGGTTTTACTAAGTACAAAAGTTTTACCCCACCCGGCGCGTAGCCGGGATAACTTCAGCCAGTGGCTGGAGGGAGGAAGGAAAAAGCTAAGATCTCCCCACATCCCTTTCTCTCCCTGCGGCTTATTCCCTTCATGTTGGCATTACTGCCAATTTGTGCGATGGACCTGCTGAAATATAGATTCTAAAGTTTCATTTTTGGCGGAATCGAGGACTGGGGGATAAAGACTTCCTATTTCTTCTTTATTCCATCATCCGGTTGCTCTTCAACTGAATATTTCACGAGATAATGCTGAAAATGTCCGATGTCGCTTCAGTAGTTTTTCCAAAATTTATTCAGCCTCAAATTCATCCCAATTTATCACTCCAATACAATAATTTATATCTCAAAATTTTACTCAAAATTTGTGTCATTAAAAAATCAAATTATCGCTCAATTGTCATGACAGTCTGAAAGAATTTCCTGTTTTTCCTCCATTATTCATGAAAACAACACCCCCTAGGCTCCAAATCTCCATCCCCTGTCATTCATTCAAAAAAACCATCGCTCATTAGAACTTTTGCTTACTGCCGGCGCCTTCCCCCTATGACAAAAAAAAACAAAGTTCCCCAATTAGACATTACAGTAGAACAGGAACAAACGAGTGGAACTTGTCGGCTAAATTGGATTCAGTTCATACTATTTCGAATTTTCAGTAGCTCCCCAACACACCGGACTAACTGGCGGCTGTGTAGTTGTGCTTCATTAAAACTAAAACCTTCAAACAATTCAATCTCGCGAATGCTAGCTATGATTGTTCCATGAATAGTATACAGAGATGAACTGGGTTTAATGGGAGACTAGCAAACTTTCGGTTACAGTTCTGGCTGGGGCTTTTCCATCAACGTACATTACTTACTGACCGTTTTTTTTTTTTGCCATCTCGATGCGAGTACACCGCATCGTACTCATATTTCTATGGGTATTCATTCACCCGGAGGAGAATTCAGAGGTGGCCGGGCTTGTTATTCGCGGATTGTCACGTCGCTTTAGCTTATTCAACGTTTCAACACGTAAGATTTATTCAAAGTACTGAATCATTCTGCTGTCAGCTTATTGTTGACCTACTTCACACAATTTTCCAGCGGCGATGGGCGGGGGGTGCTATCGCATGAGGAAAAGTCAGGCCAAAATAATTCGCAACTTTGGTTATGCTGGGTGAATTGCTTATGGGCTTTGGAACAATTGCTTTGGGATGGCTTTCAGATTAGTTG
The DNA here is from genome assembly GCA_030522845.1 of Psyttalia concolor. Classification (NCBI taxonomy): domain Eukaryota; kingdom Metazoa; phylum Arthropoda; class Insecta; order Hymenoptera; family Braconidae; genus Psyttalia; species Psyttalia concolor. The sequence goes on from JAPYZM010000151.1 coordinate 11,893, forward strand.
CGGGCGGGTCTGTTAATATTTCGACAGATTGAGGATATTTATGGAGTGCTGAGCTGAGCTGGGGGAAATTGTCATCTGATTTCTGGTCAGTGACTCTAGCAGGAACATTCACATTTAACTGACTGAATAAAATTTATTGAAAATCTGGTATTTTCAATATTTTTTGCCACGTTAAAAAGAATTTTAGAGAATTGTACTCATCGAAAAAATTCTGGTGCTAGAGAATTGAATATTCTCGTTCAAAATACATGACCTGAATAATGCGATAATCCAACGATTCTTGGGAAATGTCGAATTGTTATTAATTGCTGCAATCAATAATTGCAAATGTCTAATTTTTGTTGATATTCGTGGCGGGTAGAAGGATTAATTAGCCAGTTGGCGACCTGAAATATTATAAAACTGAAAACGCTTCATTATTTCCATTTCACCGAATTTAATTCAAGTATAATTAATTCACTACGCTTCTGTCTGTTTTTGTGATAATGGAAACCCGTCATTACAACTTTTAAATTTCAAAGGATTTTATCATTAAAAAAAACCGATATTAATGGGACACTGAATATTCCCGTGAGAAATATATTCCTTGGACAATACGATATTCAAAGGATTTATTTGAATTCTGAATTTTCATTGGACGCGTCATAATTTCCCTTCGCGTCCCATTGTAACCGAAAAATCGATTAAATTGAAGACTTCTCTTTATACTGCTCAAAATAAATTACAATACAGCCCCTAAATTTTCAGTAATTAGTTATCAACTAAAATTGCCCATTAAATTCCATTGTTCTGGCGTTACCGCAAGTATACACGCCTTATCAACGAATAATAAGTGAGAATAACATAATCACTCCCGTCCTAATTCCGGAAATCTAATAATGACGAGATTATTGTCAGCATAAACCCCAACTTCACTGGGAAACAAAAAAAACTGAAGTACCGGGGAAATGAAACTCACGTTTCAATTATCTACTGGCGTTTTCCGGAAAACCCCACGCGGCGTACCATACGAGTAAATCGTATTATCCAAGCACTGCGAAGCATAACGAGATTTAAATGAGAACAAATGTACAACTCAGCGCTCTTGGCATGGTTAAAACCTATTCCACAACTTTTACTCCCTTTTTAAGCTTTATCGTTTACCCGGCAGTTGTGTTGACAAGATTCGAAAATTGCGAATTCTCCGGGCGTAGCTATAGTCCGAACGTATGTGGATATGGCATCGTTTTACTGGAATTGTAACTGTGACGGTATTAATTTAAAAATCGCGGACCGAGGGATCGTCGATTACAAGATTTTAGGCCGAAATAACAAAAAACCCTATGGCAGATTTTTTTTTAATTTTCACTGGCATTTTTTTTTTCTCAATTGATTTATACGAATGATTGATTCCGAAAAAATCGGTAGTTGGTCCCTGGGCAATATCAAAATTCCTCATTGTTACTGATTCAGATAAAAAAAAATATTTCAATTGTGAGAAGTAAATCTCGTTTGCATTTGAAAAACATTTAATTTCAACAAAACTCTAATTTATCAACAGTGGAGTATACGAGGTTAAAAGCATTCAGAAATTCCGGGTAAAATCAAATCAACAAAATAATTCCATACCCAGAAATTCCCCCAGTACTCATGGAACAAAAATACATTCCTCATTAACCAAACCCAATTATTTACCCAATTTCTCAAATTAGTTATTTCCTCCACGAGTGTACTTAATCTGAGCCAGCTAAAAAATTTACAATTTTAATTCAATCCCACCCCCAGAATTATTTCCTGGCAGTGAGACCTCGAGTTATACCTCATCATACCATCTAAAAAATTCTCCTCTGCATCACATGTACGTAAATCCCCTCCCCAATTTTCACAATTTTTAATTAAATTCCCCCTCCCTCTCGGCCCCCCGCGTTACGCCCAAATATTCTTCTTTATCATTGTTATTTCGGTCTGTTGGTAATATAAAATAGAAAAAAATCTTTCCCTCGGCCTTTTTTTCAGAATTCAAGCCACGAGTAGCGATACGATACCCCAACGTACCTAGATTTTACTGCTACGCGAGAAAATGACTTTTTGCAACGGGATAACTCGTAATCGCGCGAATGGGTCTACGACCCCCTTTTATAATTTGATGTTGCGTGTTATTATAGTACCATTAAAACTCCAGGCATCTACTAATTACGTGCACGCAGAGCGCGGGAGATGGGTAAAGGGTGGAGAGGCGGTGGGTGGTAGTGGGCGGTTGGTTGGAGGGGATGGGGGAGGGCGGGAGGTGGGAATGAGGAGCCAGCGAGGGGTATGAGAAAGAGTGGAGAAAATGTGAGAGTGAATGAGGAGCATCTGTGCATGTACAGTCTATACATATGTATCCAGGTTTAAATCAATATTCAGTTGTTTCTGTGGTATAGCCATCCACACCCGTCGTTTGAGCCAGTCGTATCAGGCGCATTGGCGAATTGAAATTTCAGGGTGACAATTGTCGATATGAATGGCTGAATCCAGTCATGAGGTATATCGTAGGGTTCAAGAATTTTGAATTTAATATTTCAATTTTCTAATTTTTTTTTTAAGAAAACTTCTACAATTTTTCCAGTCTCAAATTATCGGCAACTGATTGGGGCTTTCACGCCTCAAATTCGGACTTTTAATAATTTATTTGATCAGGCTAAATCTCAAATAAAAATCAACATTATTCCACTTGAAATATTTATCAATTCCATAAGAAATTGGAATGTCAAATCGCCATTGACTCATGAGTAACTGAAAACGAATATTTACGATCAATCGAGATATTTGTCTTCCTGTTGAATGTTCCAATTCCGCGCAATCCGCGCCTGACCATCTCCGGACTGCACCCCTCGCTCCAATCGCCGAATTCATTGAACTACAGTCAATGGCTCACTGATTTTCAGTTCTACATCCCCCAATGCACATTGACACGCGATTCACCTGGAAATAGCATTCGTGAGAAGGGATAGGATTTTCTAAATGCACTTACTCCCGCGAAATTGTTTTCCATTGGCAAATAGAAAAATCGAATATACCGTAAAACAATTGTCATAAACACGTGAGACAGGGATTATTCTGTATCCCATAAAAATTCTCGTGATTCAATAAATTTTTCCCGGTGGTGAAGTCATTTTCATGATATCCGCCATACCCGCACTTGTATCCCACCAATTTTTCAGAAGTAAATAGTGCACCAGTCCCTCTCTCGTCTCTATTTCTTTTTTCGCCGCAGGGCGAAACTCCGGACATTGCAGATGAACTCGTAAAACTGGAGAAGCAACCCAACGAAAGAAAGAAGCGGGCAACAAATAGACGAAGAGAGTTATACCGCAGAATACATTTGAATGTAATTCAAACGTTGGGTTGCGTCCGACGCTTCAACCCATTTCGTATAATACCTCCCCTCCCTCCCCTTTCGCCAACAGTTTTATGGTAATTTTACACAATTTTCCAACTAGTGATACTAAATACAGTGATACATTTTTTTTAATTCACGGAAGGGAAGGGAGAATCGATTGAGAGACGATCGTTAGAGGGGGGGGGGGGGACGGAAAATCGTCGGCCCTTAGATCATGGCAAACAAGTTCGTGACTGTGATGGCAAATCGATGGGAAGACTCGCGCGCACTCTGCAGTCGTAATTCACCCGAAACCGACGGTAAAACTGTCTTAACCGAGGTTTTAAGATCGGATTCGCTTGGTTTTTTTTTTTTAAAGTTTTTGAGGCAAGTGGAGGGAACATATTTCAGGGAGAATGTAAAGAATTTTGAGCTGAGGACTCAAGGCTCGAGTGAGACCTTCCAACGTCTCAGTTCAGCCCTACTTTTTTTTGGTAAATATTACGAATAATAGTTCGGTTGAAACGATGAATTTTTATTAGCGAATTATAATCACGTGATTCGCGATAATTTTTATCATGAATTTCCACGAATGAGGAAACAAATTTACGCATCAATATGCGTTGTTGCACGTACCCACACATCCCTTTCAATATATTTCCCATTTCCCTGAGTACTCTTTCCTCCAATTTTTCCGGTTGACTGAATCTGCGAGCCGAGTGCAGATTGGATGATAAAATAGATTGAGTGCGGTGTGAAACCACGGGGAAGGTTACGGGTTATTAAATAAATTGTAGGTAGGGGCGGACGATGTAACGGAGGGGAGGGAGAAGGTACGAAAGAACAGATATTGCAAATTCACGTCGAACTGGAGAGCCACGGGGTTGCGCATCATCGTTGAAATTTTACGAGCGACAGCTGGTGGTATGATTAAACTTGATATCTCATTTTGGATCTTATAATCTCCCTCATCAGCGCGGCCTTGTGTTTTTATCCTTCTCTGCTCACTTTTTTTTTTCTCCTCTCCCTTCGTTTATAAAGAGGAGGATGAAACATCAACTTTATTAAAGGCCGCCACTTTTTCTCTCCTCATCCTTAATGGACTATAAAAGTGTCATCATGCGCTGACTAGCCGCACCCCACGAAAATAATGCCCATCTGACATATTGATTTTTCAGTTTTTTTCCGTTTCCGGTTTTGGGAAGGAATATTTGTAGAGCTCACTGAATTTTTTTTCACAAATTGAAATTGCAACCGACGCGTAATAAAATATACTTCATTGCAGTGTATTTGATTTTTGAACGAGATTTTTTTTATTTGAGATTTATTTTTACTCTCCATTTGGATTCAGTGGTTTTTGCTGCTAAAACTAGTAGAATTTTTTGTTCTCACTTCGAGCCACTGCGGAATACAATCTAGAGACTATCGATGGGAGATCAAATTGAAAATTGGAAATTTCAAGCTCGATACTTGTAATTTAATCATGCTGTGTTAAATTTAATTTCGGAAAATACTCAGGATTTACGAATTTCTACTTTCCGATTTAAAATCCCCCCCCGAAAAAACAAATTACGCCAAACTGCGGAAACACCCAGCGACAGACAGAATTTTTTCCGAATTCCGTGGATCTACTGGTGGCAATTAAAATTTTAGGCAACTGAAATTTCAATCTGCAGACGAAATACAACCGCTCAACCGCACATATCTACGCTTGTCTCATGCAAATGTTGTCTGTATGTACACACGTAGGATGGGGCGAGGATGGATGTATCGGGGGCAAGTTGGATATAGTTACCAGCGGTACTGGCCGGACAGTGATTAAAATGAGGGGACGGATATGGGAATACGCTGTATGCAGGTGGACCTCTTTTTTTTTTTTCTGCCCGCCGGGAACCACCGCGAATTGTGCATTTCATCTGATCATGATATGCGATATTGAATAAAATTTTATCTCGAACGGCAGCATAATTTTTGACACTTCTGAAAATATTCATTGTGAAATCCCATCTGCGCTGGAAATAATGCCAGCGGAAATGAATGACTCTATCGAACGATTACGATTCAATTTCGTGGAAATATCACGGGAGATGTTATCGAGAGTTGTACGAATAATGTCGGGTATAATGATATTAAAATTCGTGATATATTTGGGTATGATAATTCATGAATAAAAATTTTACTGTTGATAATTCTGGCGCTGAGCCTGCGGTTCATCTTTTGGAGACAATTAATTGTCGTTTATTTGTTACTAGGGCCCTTCTGATTGTCATTATCTGCCGAATATCTCAATTTTCAACTAATCCAATTAATTAGCTCGTTTGTTTACAACGGAACTGTATGAACATGCTGACGATTACCCGCTCGCACTAGTTCGAATTTCCACCGCAAGGCGCCCACGGCATGGGCCACGCCCCCCTCCCCCCGTCGTAGAGTTTCGAATAGTATCAAAATTTAATTGCTATCAATTAAAATAAGTAATTAAAATCTAAATGACTCCATTGAGGTATCCACAAATTATCCCCCTCAATGCAATTAATTTATGCCGACGCAAAATATAGATTTCGAAAATATTCGTCGCGGAATGTCATCTGCAACGGAAATAAATAATTTCATCGATTAAATGCGATTGAATTTCAGGGGATTATTGCAGTAGATATTATCAAGAGCTCAATGAATAATATGAAGCACAATAATGTCATAAAAATTCATAACCATATTTTCAATCATCTCAATTTAATTAAATAATTTTATCGCACATTCAACTATCGCTAAATTGAGGGATTTTCCAAAAAAATTTCCCGCTCCAAATTTTCTATACTTTTTCCTTTGATTTCGTTGTAAAAAAATCTTTGTAAATCAAGAGAATTCTCGAGGAAATCCGTTAAATATGTCCACAACATATTCGCCCGGGGGATTGAAAAATTAAAGAACTCTCCCGTCCAAGCGATTTTTCAATGAAAAATATTTGCACAGCTACAGGCTCTCGATAACGCGCAAAATCCCCCCAAAAAGGTGTTATGTAAATTTTCATCATGAGAGTGAAAAAGTCAATGGTGACAAAAAAAAAAAAATGCCGAAAAAGAAAAATACGTTAGGACGGATAAGCACGAGCGCCAATGAATCCCCTTCCAGGTGGTCTTATTCGGGGGCACTGGCGGAAAATGTGAAAAATTCCCATTAAAGGATTCCAATAGCCGCGCCCGGCGGGTCGGGGGGGGAGGGAGCGAGAGGGGGGGCAGGGGTTTGGGAGGGGAAGAGCGCGAACGGTGTGGATAGGGTGTCAGGGATATAAAACATAATATTATTTCCGGGGGAAGCAGTGCCTGGCGCAAGAATTCAATTTAGCCAGTGACATAATACTTTTGCTGCACACCCATAAGGCGAATTCGCGTAGATAGAGGGCGAGAGTGCACTAAGAACGGGAATAGTTGCACAACTGGTGTGTTAGAGAAGTCAGATCTCATTTTCACACGTAAAACCAGCGAAAGGATTCAATCAGCCAAATCCGGGGGACGAGTGAATATCCAGGGAAAAATCCCATTCTTCCGGATCGCACAGTGGATGCTCGTTGAGTCAAAAAATTCTCTCATTCACTCTCGCGATTGGGCTCGAATAGTATTTTCTTTTTTTTTTTTATCCTTTAATTTGGAGTTTTCGGGTTTTTGTCGGAGGACCTTTCATTTTCGGCTCGACCTGATTCGGTAGAATTTTTTTTTCAGCCGTGGAAGGCAATTCTAGAATAGAATGGACGTCTGGGGATGAATTTTCAGGGAAATTTTAGATAAATCAGGGGAAAATCCGAATTTTAGTGATTGATCATAAATTTACGAATGAAAAATTCATTAATCGTTTCCATCGATTTTTTATTGCTTCAACAAACCTTTAAATGATGGAAAATTATTGAGTCTCTGTAACTTAATCAAACCCTCCCCATATCAGCGTAAAACCAGTAATTAAAAAAAATCCTGATAACTGGAAGCGATCGTTACTCGGCATTTTCAATTAATCTCCACTGCATAGGACATTGAAATCCATCGAGTAGATATTAGAGAGAAAGAGAGAGAGGCAAAAAAAGAGAGGGAGAGAGAGAGAGAGCGAGAGACGCAATCTTACTGATGCACATGCACACCAGCGGACTTCAGGAGTGAGTATAACATTTTCACCGGTGGGAATCGAAGCCATTAACCCCGGGTTTTCCCTCCGTGGGTCAGGAGCCCTGTGGTTTATCCCACCGCTAAATAATTCCAGACTGACCCAGGACGCCCAGCCAGCCGTCTCCCTCCCCCCCTTGGCCGCCACTCGACTATAGTCCTAAGATCGACGGGCGAATTCTCGTGGCGCAAGCTATCGACTCACCTCATTCAGGCTCACTTTGAGCGTAACACGAGAGCACTTTTTATACATCAAAGAGGTCAGCTCTCGAGGCATTCATTTTCCACGAAAGGAATAAGAAAAAAGACCTCACATCAGAGGTATTAATATCCGGTATTAAGGCACTTCTCGATTCCACTGATGCTGATGCGAATAATCGATTTTCATTCGTCTCCTCTCGTTTGGATTGCTCGCTGTTGCCTTGCGTTAACAATATCTCGAGTTACGAATGATATCCCGATTTCATTAGTCGTTTGGCGATTTTTTCTGCTCAATGAATATTATTCAGACGTGCTCATTATTTTAGGGGAGAATGTGGAAAATTTGCAGTGATCGATTGAGTAATTTTTCCCCCAGCGGGCCAATCTATCTACTGACAATTTCTCTCGGTGTTTTATTAATAATTAACGAAATATTTACACCAGTGAATCATCGGTTGAGAAATCATCCAATCCCCCAAATTATAATCAAGCCCATGCATCACCGAACGAGTTAAATCCCATTCTGAATGCAAATTACCTGAACTTTGCAGACGTACCGTTTATTTATGCATTTAATCGTAGATGTACTAGATGCAACACCTACTGGGACACTGAGACAGAACAAATTATTCGTAACATCCTGGCGTGTTGAGAGTAATATGCTCTAGAGGTATTCGTACGTCGAGCAGTAGTCGGGAGGGGTAAAGCCACCTTCGAATAGCCCGAGTGCAGAACGTACTCGTAAACCAGAAACTTGGGCAATCACAACTTACCGGAAGTCCGCCCGAGGATTGAGCTCATAAAACTCCAGTAATTGTGAAACACGCTGAGCTGAAGAAAAGTAGAAATTGGCTGTGGAATTATGATTATTGGTTCACGACTGAGTGGGGATGTTAAATATCTCAAGTTTTTCCTCGCATTTCTATTTTTCGAACGAGTGAACATTCCCCCTGAGGTATGAAATGTAAAAAAATTGGATTTGGTATCGATTTCAGTCGCAATTGCTACCTATTCTCCTCGACTAGCCGCGCGCATTGGGAAATTTACTAGGACGAGCTGATTTTTACCTCAGACAGTCGTAAAGAGATCAATACAAATTAATTTTTAATTTGGTGATAACTTAATGGGAATTATCTAGTTTTCCGTGAGAAATTCCCCAACTTCTCGATATTTCGAGGGACAATTTTGTTGGGCTCTCAGAGACTGAAAAAAAAACTCATATTTGATATCGATTTGAGTCTCGATTCCGGCTCATTCCGCTCGACTACCCGCACACATTGTTAAATTTACATTTCACTCACTCATGAGTGAAGTCAAGATAATTCTCTGTAATGTTGAGCTGGCTTTTCCGTACGAGAAATTGAATGAACTCAGAGCGTGAAAGGATGATAAGAATATCATTTCTACCGCTGGCGAGGCGCAAACGGTAAATTGAATAAAAAAATAGGGGACGGGGAAGGCAAAAGGCAACTGTGTATTGAGGTGCGAACTAACTCGATCTAATCTCCAAAGCTCCACATGCACACAGATCTTCTCCCTTGGTAACGGCAGACTCCTCAGACTGAGGCCTAGGGTAATCCCCGGGTATTACTCAAACTTGGGCTACACCCCTGGCGTAACGGCAGCCGCAAGCCGGCAGGTTCGCGGGGATGTTTGCGGGAGGGGGTAGGAAAATTTCAAGTGAAATTCTTCATTCGCCGGTGGAAAAATTTCCCTTCAATCATCCCTACTATTTTTTAAGTTTCCGCAATAGTTAAAGTCCCCTGCGGTTTCAGGGAATTTTATCATAAAAATTCGATTTTTTTTTTGAAAAACTATTGCAAACATTCTTTCAATAATTGCTGAGAAATTTCCGCCTCCCTAAAAAAAAAAACCACAATTTTCCCCCTAAGGCCTCTGATGCTTGAAAAAAGTGGCGAAACCCCCTCTCGAGGAGAGGCTTCAAGAAAAAAAAATCGCGTTTAAAAAGAAAATAATAATCCGATTTTTCAGATCAAAACCGGCGGAACTTTCCGCTAATCCCCGGAAAATTGTCAAAGCGCTTATTTCTCAAAAAAACGAAAACTGTTACTCATCACATGAGCCTCCCACAGACAAAAAAATATATCTCAAATTTCCTATTCCACCGGATAATAACATCTCATCTTTTATTTTTGAGCGCAGAAGACATCTCATTTAAAAACAGCCAATACCTAAAAAAAAAAATCCGCTACGTCCGACAAGTGCATTGTTCCCCTGGATATCTCTATGAATAGAGAACCCGATATCCCATAAACTCGACGTTCCCCGACTATTGTCACTGTAACATGACACACCTTAACCGAGAGCCGTGCGACTGATAGAAGAGATCAGATTGTTAACGAAGCAGATTTATGATGAGGTGTGACATGGAGGTGACGACGAAGGGTTACGAGCATGTACTGTCGAGGGCGGTGGGGGTGGGGGGGCATTTTGAGGGGCTGCTTCAGACACCCCAAGCGTGTAGCCCGTAGACACAGGCAAGTTGATGGGGTTTGATGCTAGAAACCGAGTGTACAGGCTCCATACGAATTTCCATTCTCCCGTTAATTCTCCCTCTCTTCTTCCCTCTTCCCTCCAACCCACCCACTCACTGCCGCCCCAGCCGTCGTCTCACTCACTCTTCTGTCGAGTAAGTTAGCGCAGAGCGCGAAAACACTCGACAAAGCAACCGTGCACAGGAGCCGCAGCGTAACACGCACATGCCAGGAAATTCGAGTGAAGCCGAGCCTACAGGGGTTGAATATCGATGTCTTTCGATAACGTCACCCAACCAACACCGATTGGCACTTGTCTCGCATCAATCCACCCCTTTTCAGGTGGAGGAGAGTGCCGGAATACAAGTGTCATGACCAGATTTTTTTTTCACGTGTGAAATGGAATTTTTCTGGATGTCGGGGATTTTTTTTTTTGGATTTCCGGTAAAGGCGGAGAGTTATGGGATTTCGAAAGCTTGGAGGGGAAAATAGGGGCGGGTTTCAGGGGGAGCAACTGGGAAATACAGATAAAATCGTGCGTGGAAGAAAAAATTTTGGGGAAGAAATCTATCGATTTTTTGGGGCTTTTTGAGGAGAATGTCTTAGAGAAATTTTTTTTTGGGTAATTGTATTTAGAATTGTATTTTTGACTCTCCAATTTTGCAACAATCAATTATATAAAAAGTGACCACCCTCTGATTGTACGCTACTAACCAAAAATAAACCCAATTCGCCGGTTTAGTCGGCCGATTTTGATGTGCCCACATAGTTTCCTGAACATTCTGACTTCGCCAGACCATAAATTCAAAAATAATCTGAAATTGCAACGATGAAATCGCGTGTAAAATGTTTTGTGTACCTGGTAGTATTACGACACGTGGACGTGTCAACTTACAACAACGGGTTCGGTGCACCCTGAGTGACAAAGAACCAAAACTTTGAAGTAACAGTATACGAGCTGTGCACAAACCCTCTCGCCCTACGGCAAAAGTTGCATGGGGTGGCGAGAAAGCCGAATGGAGGAGGGACGAAACACGTAACCTGTGACTGCTTCTGGAAGTTTTATGTTTTTTTTTTCTCAAAGAAACGGGTGACGCGTGCATGTTGCCTGCAGCTTTATCCTCCATCGAGGTGAGAAGTTTTAGCCATACATGTTGTCAATGGTTATTGGCGTTGTGCAATCGATTTGAAATTCGACATTACTTGCGAGCTCTATATCGAAACGGCACACGGAGGGTATTATCTGGATATTACTCAATTCCGTTATTTTGGAGATGTGAGATGGAGCACGAGCGATCGACAATATTACACGGGTGGAAAATTTTATCAAAACGAAATTCAATAAAAAGTTTTTCAGTTTTTTTTTCCATCTCAACGGTATATTTTGCACTCCTCAAATTCACTAAAAATCCATACAATTTTAGTTCAACAGAAATACCATTGAACATATTGGATAAATTTTAATGAAAGGATTTTATTTTATTTGAATTCCTTTTACTGTGATTCGAGAGAATCCTCTATATTCTCGTTTCGTATTCTCGTGTTATTTTTTCCTCGCAGTTATTACGAAAAAAATTGTTGTGAAACCGGCTTACGGTCTCTGATTACTCCATTTTTTAACGCCGAAAAATATGAAATTGAACTCTCATTGATTAGTGCGCCAGGGACCAATTGATATTTGCTTTTACTTAATTATTATTCCGACAAAAATGTGAAAACGGTTTCCCAATAGGAATTTCGGGCATGTGGTTATTGAAAGTAAATATATTCATCAAAATTATATGTATATTATATATTTTTCCCATTGTAATGGCATTGCACCCACTCCACAATTGCAAATTCGACGGTTTGACATTCCTCCCCCTGTCCGAGATAAAATTTTCCCCCGATCAATGGCCACAGTGTAACCCCCATTTCTCCTCACCAGATACCATTCCTCCCTGAATTACGATCGCCAACGCAGACGACCGTTTTACCCTCAACCTTCATCCCACTTCGTCTTCCCCCAGCTAAAACTTGGGTGCGTTCTACCAGCCTTTTAACCACGACTCGCCCCTTCCCACCCTCCCCCAAGTGATAGTCGCGGGTGGATTCGGGTCGCGCGTAAATTTCCGGAATCTTACGGTGATTTATCGCGCGCGGAGATATAGGTTGCCTCACCGGAAGGATTTAGACTGGCCCGTGGCAGTCTCAGCTGGTTTCTCTCCCTCTCTCATTCTCGTAACCCACTTTCCACCTGTGATTCTCCTCTAAGCCCTCCACCCCCTCCCCCCCCCCCATAAGTGATAAATGCCTGACTCTACTTTTTCCTCAAGTTCAATTAACTGCAACGTCAAGTGCTTGACCTACTCTGAATAACTGAATTTTTCATCACAAAGTTTCCTTTTTATCGGACGAAATGAAAGCCGCCGGTTCAATTGCTGTTACTCCCGGAACAGCAGTTGAATCCTCAATACCAGATGCAGATAAATAAATAAAAACTCGGAGCGAATAAAAAAATCTCTGTTGGCTCTTTTTCTTCTCTTCTTCTTCTTTTTTTTTTTTTGCTCTAGCGCTTAATCCTGTTCGGCCAGAAACGTACGATGTTTTTGAGTGGGTGGAGGTAAAAAGAAAAGAGGTCGAGGAGGCACCCAGTACAGAGGTACCCTCCCCTCCCCGCCGCCCCCTCTTCAACGATCCCAGCCGCTGCCGACGGGTAAAAGAGATATCGAGGGGAGGGGGTGAGATCTCGCACACCGGGCGCTACGCCCGAGTCTGCGTCTGGGATTTGTTAGGCAAACACCATCAACCGGCGTTACGATAACAAATCGAGCCCGGGGATGGGGTGGCCGTGGTACAACTAGTGTTGCGACTCGTCGGAGAGAAGAGACAAGGGGTGACGGGGGGCGCGCGGGGGGCCTACCACGGAAAATCAATTTTCGAATGCGGTGAGATCCGAGGGACTGTTGTATTATGAGATGTGCATCGGTAAATCCAGTTACTGGAGGATGATTGTGGAGTGCAATGAGGGATATTTCTCGAGCCGTAATTCAGCTGATTTGAACTAGAAGTTGTTAAAAAAAAATTGAGGGGAAAAAATCAAAATTTTGGCAGGATTGCTGACAACGAAAATCCCGCGATTTCTAATAATTTCGGGGGCAATGGATTTTTAACTTCCAGGTCTCGATGATTTTTCGAGGGACTTTGGAAGGGCTGGGAGAAGCCATTTTTAAATTAGAAATGAAAAATAAAAATCCCAAGAACTGTCCAGATTAACTTTCTCCCTGGAATTAGTCAGACGAAGAGGGTCTTGTCAATAAGCGCAAGCATTTACAAATGAAAAGAGGAGAAAAAAAATTATTCCGTTTAAGAAAACATTATTTCCGGAGTCAACGCACGTATTCCATCAGTAGTGAGAAAAGGAAATCCATGTAGATAAAGAAGAAAAAAAGGAAGTTGAAATCGGTGAGAAGACGAATGTACTTCAGGACCCTTTCGAATTTCGTGTGAGAAACGAGAGAACGATGTGAGCCAAAAATCCCTAACATAACCTATACGATCATTATATTCACCTCGAGGAGCTATCTGTACATGGCACACATCGAATTCTCCCGATATGTCTTTAAACCCGAAGGGAGGAAGGCCTTTTATATCGGTCACATTTGCCAAGATTTACTGGCTACAATTTCAACGGTATTATTTGCGCGGGGGGAAACGCCACTAGTCTCGTTGCGTGTGTGTGAAGTTGAAATGAGGCGGCGGAAATTGACAATTTCAAGGGTTAAAATTAAATTCCCTGTGGAGAAGAATAGAAGGGAGAGTCTTGAGAGTCGGCGAGATAAAGACACAAGGGGTGGGTGGGGTGAGTATCAATTAGCGTTTTCTTTTATACTCGAGTAATAATCCTCGGGTGATATTCAATGAACGAATTCCGAGTACACGAGTCGCCGGCAGATGTCCAAATTCGATAAAGCGGAAATGTTGGGGATATAGTCGAGATTTTCGGGGGATAATTGAAAAACTTGGCCAATAATTCGAAGGCGAGCGTCGCAAGACGTACGCTCACAGTGGTATCTTGACACCGAGGGTAATTGGCTCAGTTACAGGCGCTCAAAGGTTACGGGGGGAAAAAAGGGAGGGGTTTGAGGGGGGGAGAATGAATTCAGGCGGTGACGGGTTATTTCCGGGATAAATTCAAATTTTAGACTCGATAAAATCGAGGTCACGGGAAAGTAATTAAATATTTTATTAAAAAAAAATTTATCTGGGTAGACTCAAAGAACTCAACTAACCACACCCTCATCTCCCCCGAAGAATCAATTGCGCCCTGCCAAAAAATAAAGCCTGTCATTCCACAAAGTCCCCCAGCGCTCGCTGGTCACGCGTGCCCTGCAAATCTTGGCTGAGTCATACCGCAGAAAACACACGCTACAAAAGAATAAATTGCTCCCACACCGGCCATTATTTTCAATCCGAAATACAGTCCAAGGGCAGCCCATGAATTCCCGACAGGAGTAAATACCCGTGGACACTTACCACTTCCTCATTTCTAACCTCATACGCTTAAACTTGTTCCCCAGTTGGCGGATATAAATTTGCGGTTAGAAATGCGGCTCCGCTGGACCCGGGGATTTTTACCGTCGACTTGCTTTCCCCGCTCCTCCACCACCGCCACCGCCACCTCTTGCCAGACCTACTTTATACATCCCACGCATTTTATTTATCCTCCCAAGGTGGCGGAGTATTCTCCCGAGACTCAACACTCGGATATACCTGGGTACCATCGCCGAGAAATGTTATCGCTCTTACTTCTCATGGGATTGGTACACACTTTGCCATTGTATACACTCGAGGAAAAATCTCCCTCGAGGTAGAGTACGTAAGTAGCATAACCCATAACCCTCCATGAAGGGTCTTTGGGTATTTTTTGACACGCCAGTGCTTACCCAAATGTGTGCTTTCCGCAACATTAGGCGGTTATTCGAGTTTTCCGCAGTTGTCGACTCCTTGTTTTTCACTTCCAGCTTTTTTTTTCCCTCGCTCTCATTTCCAGTGACACTGCGACTCCCGTCTCCTTGGATATATTTTTTTTTTTCCAGTTGCCTGTTCATATTCTCATTCTGCTCGAGCGCATCTCGCACGTCTCCAGGATCTTTTTTTCAGTCGCCTCGGAAAGTTTCCAAAGCGCTCACTCGCTCGCTCGCTCTCTCTCCTTTTTTCACTGAGTTACTCGGCTTAAAAGAAAAAGACGAGTGTGATTTTTTTTCCATCGCTTTTCCCTCAAAGAAGAAGCGTTTCTTGAAGTAGTTGGATCATTACTCAGAAAACCGCGGAGCTACCGATGGAATGAGAATGAGGGAATGGGGAAGGGGACATTTCAGGGGAAGTTCTGGGGAGTTTTCGAGTTTTTTTCTTTTTGAGGGAGATCTGCTGGGTCGACTGTTCATTTCTGGGTAACGCTCGTTTTGAATAAATATTTTGTGAACATTCAATAACTCTTTTTGCATCGCATCGCAAACGTTAAATGTTTGATAAACTGTATTAATTTTTTATTAGAAATGTAGGAGAATATAGCAGCAATTCTACTGAACTTTTAGGGAATAATTTTCAATTCTTTTCTCTAGAACTCTCCCTCTCCATTGGTTTCACTGACAAAATGGGTTATTTCAATAATTAATATTGTCTCAAAATATCTAAATTGTCTACCAAAAATTGCCTCGGAAAATCTCTCGATACACGCCATCCGCTGGCACTCGCAATTGGAAAATACTCCTCGGATAATTTCCTTTCAGTTGTCAACTCCACGCATTAATCTCCGAAAATTGGAGGTAAATTAATGAGCGACGCGACGGGAAAGTCTTCATAGCAATTACCAATTCCCGGTGGGTAGTGAGAGAAGGAGCCCAGTATGGGTGGTTGAGAGTACGCGGAATTTAACCAGACTTCCCCTGTAATTTCTAGGTTGATCCCATGGTAAACTCGAACGCTTGTTGCCTAGGGTTATATTGCGGTCGTGTGTGGTTCCGGTTAGCATCGGTATTCCCGTTCCTACCTCAGCGAGATGTGATGCCGTCATCTGTTGTCACACAGATTACCTTGCCAGAGGCCGTCGTCAGGTTGACTGTAGGGCCACTCTCACTGAAAAGGAAGCAAACTTCTCATCACCAACTCCTTCTCCGTGTTTGCCACTGCAGTACCTGACTCGTACACATGTACAGGCTTTGAATTATTGGTATTACGTTGGATGTCATCTGCACTCATGGTACACAGATCACACTGGCATCTTATATGCTTGAATGGTGAGCCAAGGGATGAGGTATAGCGTCTTGATTCTGACGGGGATACAAAGGAATCTCAAGATGTCTGAATGTTTTTTTCGCGAAAAAAAAAATTTGATTAACTCCTTTTTCCTTCAAATTAATATTAAATCTCCTGAAAATTTACGCCAAGTAAAATCCGAGAGGATGCCCTCTAGATTAGATCGATGATCCTTCAAACAGAAAATTTCTCCTCAAATATTGCCGGGTAATTCTAGGGTCAGTCAGAGGGCTCGAAAAAGCTGTCAATTATTATATATCCGGACGCAACCAGGCCGCAGTATCATATCAGGACTCCAGTGACCCAGATTCCGTCTCATCCTGTCCACCCTCGCCACTCCATCCTCATTCTGGTATAAACTGATCATTGTGCTCATCCTCACTCAGCCAAACGAAAAAAAAAAGCCTTCAATTTTCTCCATTCTGTTGATTTAAACACGAAAAATCCACAGGCTTGACGTGCCACGCGGAAGAAGGCAATGGAAACCGAAACAAAAAGCATAATGCAAACACGATATCATGCTGTATGTTTTCTGAATGATGCGCGCTGATGCAGGAATCGCGTTTCACTCGGCGAGGAAAAATAAAAATCAACCGAATGAGCGAAGAATGTGGAGAGCAGTTGATTCTACTCGTCTCACCTGAAAGAAAATCCCATTAAACTAATGCGCGATGTGAGAATGGCTCGTGGGGTCGATAGAAATCGAAGTAGTTTATTCAGAAACGGCCATTCTGGTAATCTCGGAGGGGATGAATGGTAAAGAATAGTCGGCCGTAAGCGGAAAAGGAACGAAATGTCATCGGGTAACGGTCGACCTTAAATCGATGGGCTAACCGAATGGAAGGGCTAGTTCTCGGTGGCAAACTTCGAGTGTGTATTTCCGATTTGGACAGTTTGATTTTCGGACGATAATATCTTAACTGCCTATGATCGTTGGGCTTCAACACTTGGGGACTGCCTCAGGGCCGCGGGCTATCAGATCAATTTTCGGGGCATTCACTTCCCCATGAACAATTCGATTTTCCAAGGCCGGTGAAAGGAAAAGGAATCAGCAACATTGGCGGTACGATTGGGCGGAACGAATTGGAATTTCTTTTTAGCAGTCAATAAATTTTAACGTACGTACAGTCATTTATAAATGGTGACTCGGAAAATGTTCATCAAAATTTCTAACAATTCTCTCGACTTTAGTAAAAGAATTTTGAGCCCTTCCGGGTAGACTAGCACGTCCATTTCTTTTTACGCCGATATTAATCCGGTGAAAACGGAGGTTGGCATACGTGGAAGAAGGAGCTTACGTACCAGTCAAAAAGCTGACAACAAAATAAAAAGGGGGAAAAAAATTGACGACGCATTCACACGCAGTGGCCACCTTGTGAAATTTTCATGAGGCACTCCGCGTCGATCGAGCATTTTATTCGCACACAGCGCGTCGCTTTGCATTTTTACGACAGTGAGGCTTTCATGCTATCCTTGCCATGTTGGGCGTTGCAATAGTCGATGCTTTACACTGTCAGGTGTTTTGCTTTTGTTTTTTTTTCAGGCTGTTTTTATTTTTTCTGTATTCATATTTATTCATGACCTAGTGAGAACTGGTTGATATTACTGATGGTAAGGGAGGAAGAAAGTGGAGGATTTTCTGAGATCGCTGATTTTTTTTTACCCCTCCAGAATGTCGAACGCACTTCGGAGAGGAAAATTTGGAGGAGGTTCGGCGAGAAAAGGTTCGAATAAAAAATGGCAACCCCTTCATTGTCCTACAGCAATAATATTTATCTAGAATTATCCAACAAAACCGTTAAAGTCATTACGAAAAACATTAGAATGCATTGCTAAAAAAAAATATATATCCCCGTGTCGAGCCGCACAATTTCATCTTCTCCCTGCACTCCTTATACATTATTCCTCAAAAGAGAGTATTTATGAGGGATATCCCAGTCACTCTCACGTCACTCCCGTATCTATTCTCCCCGAAACTACCGCGCGATAAATCTGCCTTTTATCACATGCAAATTTTTCCCAGGAATAAAAAAAAAACTCGGAAACTTTCATACCCTTTCTTCGGTATTGTAAAAAGTTTCATGGGAGAATAAATTCCGTTCGTAAAAAGAATTATAGAACAAAGGGATGTAATTCTATTTCTCTTGCACTGGGTAGTGCCGACCCATCTTCGTTACCGCGTGGAAAATTTTCTTTGGAAAAAAATTACACCTTGAAATTGTTGTACAGTAACTCGAGATGAATATGCATGGAGTCATGAGTCTATGTCAACTAGAGGATAAAAGTCATGACAAAGGAGCTTTGTTCAATTGTTGGGTTATGAGTTGAAGTCGTTCAAATAATACAAAGTTGATTTTTTAAATCTTTCCATCCGTTCACTCTTTGTCCTATGAAAAAATCAATGACTCCCTCGTTGTATCACTCAATTTATTTATTGAATATTTAACGGAAGCCAAAAAAATTGCGAATAGAGAGAATTGCGAACGCAAAAGTTTAGTCGACTCGACTTGATCATTTCTCGGAGTGGACGAAGGAGTCAAAGGAAAATAAATGAAGGCTACACCTTCTCGAACCAATAAATTCACCGAGAAGAATAAGTCATGAATTTATCCTTCAATCATTACATTTTTACTCGAGATGGCAGGATGAATCGTGAAATTTATGAGGAACCCAGCAAAACCGGTAATTGAGTAGTAGACTACGCGGATGATGAGGTTCTTATGAAAATGAGTCAATTGTTCAACGACCATTGAATCGACACCTGATTTCTCCATTCACTGAATACATATTTTTTCGTACTCAGTCTCGACAGCCACCGACGTCAATGATTTATGGAGCTGGAGCTGAGGGAGCCGCTGGAGAAAAGGACAGGATGAGGGATTGTCCCAATAATTTTTTTCCCTGGAGGTACTGGCGAGGGTATTTCGTTGATTATGAGTCACCAGTGATTGCCGATGATGTGAAGAGTCTCCTCAGGTATTGACCCTCCTCTTTACCGACAATTGCAATGTCTGATAAAATTCATCGGGAATATTTTGTGAAAATAAATTCTGTATTCAGTTGCGAATTCAGTTGGAAATTCCTGAGGATTTTTGGGCTTCTCTCAGTTCATGGAGCTCTATGCCATTCTCCAATGAGCTGATACTCCAGGAATACAGAGAGAAAGACAGTGAGAGAGAGAGCTCGGGAAAAATGAAATGAAAAAAAGTGGAGAATGATTGTCAAAGGGGACGAGAAGATTCCAAATGGCCAAGTGATTCGGTGCTCGCTCACAATCACGCATGCCCTCTTGTGTATCCTCGAGGAAGCGTAGAGTTGAAAAATTTATAGCCATCCGCCCCTGCACTTGCAATCGAAGAGGATGATTCCTCTCCCTCCTACGTTTCTCATCGTCAATGGAAACAGAGTTTTACGGAGAATACGAGAGCGACAGAGGTATACATATTTGAACGTTCGATCATCACTACTTCCTTTATCTGTTCTTGAAGGAGGATGAGGAGTGTATGTATTCAGCTCTTTGAGTTTCTCTACTTGGCATATGCTGTGAGCCTCCGAGTATCTCTTTATAATCGTTGGATGAAAAGAAAATCCACCGAGTAGATCATGCGTTTGGAGATTGAGAAAAAAATTTCGTTTCGCCCATCGAATATTCTTCTCACGAGAATTTAGAGCGAGCTTGGCTGTAGAGATGTGGGACATTCGGCTGTCCAAAAGGAAATATGTTCGCCAAAATAATATGTTTGCTCACTGGTCTATAATTGAAGATTTGGATAAAATGTGAAAATTGCGATCGATTGACATTTTTCCAAATATCGGAAAAGCCGAAGTTCTCGGGTTCGTATCCCGATTTGGGCTGTCCTATTTTTTCGGTAAAAATTCCTCGGAAATTTTATATCGACAATTATCCTGGATCCTATCCTACCTAGTCCAAATGCCATCCAATAATATTCTGTGACCTCACGGGAATGGGGAATGCCATGTAATAAATTAAACAAATTCACAGGCAATATATTAAACCAGCAAATTCCCACGCAATAGCCCACAATTGAAGTTCAATCACTCTATTCATGCGATTCCGCTGCTCGATAGTCCTGAATGTTTCACCCCTGAAAGTTACTGCTCCCCTGAAATTCCAGTAAAATTCTAGGAATTTTTTTTTTTTTTCTGTAAAAATGTATGAAACCAAAACTCGCCGAGCACTAGGGCGAACAATAAAGATTCAATGGTCACTCGGTGGTCTCGCCGGAGACACTTCCGTGCTCACTAACAGAGATATGGGAAATATTTTGTTGGACTAGCTGTGCGGTTTTGGACTGCGGGCAAACGTGAAAACGAAAATCCACACACAAACATACGCAAAAGTCACATTCGTAATCCCGATGCGGCGATAATACAAGAGAGACCCTGCCAACCGAAACAATTTATAAGTACGTATCTTGACAGGTCACTTTAAATTATGAAGCTCTTTATTACCAGCCGCTCAACTACCACTGACGCCCAGCTACTGTAGTAGTGGCCTTTAAAACTCCTCCTGTCGTTCGCTGCGATGGCTGCTATGTTATAACTCCTGGAGAACCTCGAACGGAAAACTTTCAACCGGCGAATAAACGGGAAAGATGTAATTAATTGATCGTACCTGACGGCATTAATTGCACGATAGCGCACTCTGTCAGTCTGCAGTGTTGAAATCATAACGCTAATCCCAATTGATGGATTCGAGAAGTTGGATTACACTGGCAAGTTGAAAAACTGACAATTTTTATGTCAATAAATTATGTCAATGAGATTATTCAACATTTTATGGCCAGCGATAAACTAATGTACGTTTATTTCTATTGAAGTGCGCCTGCAACCGATTATTATTATTCACATAAATTTTATAATATTGCCGTCATATTTTTTCATTGCCATTTTTTTTTTCTTCAGTATAAAGGATTTTTATTTTCTCATTTTATTGGCATGTAAAAGTACTTTATTTTGATCACTCAAACGGTCCGTTGATTCTAAAAAATAATTGCTGAATGACTCATTTATTTTATACTGTTTAAGCATTTGACAATTTTTCATGGAATTTTTAGTAAATTGAATAGAGAAATTTTACGATAATTTTGTGGGTTTTGAAATGTGTCATTTCTCGGGGCTTGAAGAGTTGGATTAGTCTCCGGAGTCTTAAAGCTGACAATTTTTATATCGAAGATCGATGCCTCTGAGAAGATTAAAAACTTTATACACAATGAAAAATGAATTTTCTGTATAAAGTTAATGACATTGCCACCATCTGAGAACTAAATTAACCTCGAGAATGGTTTCACTCCAGTCCTACTTTGAAAAAAAATTATTTTCATTTTTCTTCTCATCTCATGAACAGTCTCTTCTCTATCGACAAATATTTTCTCGGTTCAGCTAAAAACTTCGGAGAGAAATAATCGATCAACTTATAATTAAAACATGGATTAATTTTCCGTGGAATGCGTCATTTTTCAGATGATTAATTTACACCTGATGACAGTGTCAATGAAACTGATTAAAATCAGGACTTACCATCGCTCCCAATGCACTATATCCTTGATGAAAGTGGCTGACACTCATTAAATAAAAGAGTCAACATTCACAGGAGAAACATCTATTAAATTTCATGAGATATTAACAATTGCATCAATCACTCGCACTTTTTTTTATTCTACCGAACTAAGTTCAATTGAACAATTGACGTAAATTATAGTTTCAAGTGAAATAAGAGTGACTGGAATATTGGAATGATTTTCACGATCTTCCAAAATCCAGAGATATTAATTGGCCGATCGACAACACGAGAGATGCAAAACACTTGCACGCTTTCGGCAGACTGGAATACTTGGCGCAATTCTCGACTCGGGGATATTCCTCTCGCGGTGGGATGCAATTGCACTGCGCATGCGATATAAACAAACCGTAAAGTAAAAATTCTACCCGACTAACCCGGAGCCATGAAGTCACGGGTGCCTGCCCTCGCGTTGATTCATACTACTGTGGGCGGCTGGCGGAGACTGTTAAAGACAACTTCTTGATGAGTGTTTAAAATTTTTAAGCCCGGGACGAAATTTTTGGTCGACGAGAGCATCTCCATAGCCCCTCCCCCAGGGAAAATTAATTTTACGGTTTGCAATTCAAGTTGAGGGGAAATAAATATTACACTTGACTTGTTTGGCGGGACAAATAGAGTTCTCATTTTGTCGATGCATTAGAACTTTCGGCGAACATGTCAATGAAACAATTTACGAATGAATATGTAATTTGTTTACACATGTGGGGCAGGCAGAGAACATGGGAAAACCATTGCAATTGTATTGGAGAGGTATTTAACTGAATAATGGGAGTTGATGCGTCGGTAGTAACGGAGTCTAAGGGCTTCACTGGGTGACTAGACTTTGCTTCTATCATTAACTCAGTTACTCGTTCTCTTGGATCGCAACCAAATACTTGGGTCTGTTGGGTTGAGGAGTGAACTACTGTCGAGGGTTGTGCAAAGTGGGCGCACTATTCAGTGTACGTACTATCTCCAATGCAAATTATTTAGAAGCCATGACGAAAAAATCACGTCAATTATTAAAAATCGACAGCGACTTTTCTAAAAAAATACGATTATCCCGCGTAAATTTCCGCAGATTTTCGTTGACTTCCAGTAATTTTTACAGAATTATCGATCTGACGTCGTTAAAAAAAATGAACTTGTCTCAGAGCTCGCCGAAAAAAAAAATCGTCACCAAAATTTGCGTGTGCATTAAAAATTTTGAAAAGCACCCAACGGCCATAAACAAAATTCCCCTGAAAACTAAAAAAAAATAATTTTACAAATCCCCAAACGAATGAATCCCTCGTCGGCTCTGGTGAAATAAACCGTCCAAAAAATTCCATAACCATTAACGAACCTTTTTACATAACGCGCACGTGTCATAATTTCGTTAAGCCCGAGCAATTAAGCAAAAAATGTGAAGCCCCCGGTAAAATGAGAAAAAAAAACAAAGCAACTCCAATTTGCAATAACGATGGCAGTGACACACACCCAGTAACGGTAGAATCCAATAGTCGGGCCTTGCATTATTCACCCGCAATATACATTTACTGAATATGTGGATGGTGTTAATGTTTTGAGATTGACCATGTGTATACGATGGTGAAATCATTAGCAGCGAGCGTTAACCGAATTACGGTTACCGGCAACCAACGTTGCGCTGTCTTCATTGAATTACAACTTAGACACATCCCAATGCTCCCGCGGTGTACACGGGCCCTCGAAATGGGTGGGCGGATACCGGGGTTTGGTTTAGCATGCAAATTTGTAGCATTGAATTTCATAGTTTCGACAGCTGTGCATGGTAGCAAAATGTATACGCAATATACAACGATACTGTACCAGTGGTATATATCTTGAGTCCGTCTTATGGATTTATCCATTCAAAAGCATCGCTGATTGGATATCTGCATTGGATTATGGCTTGTCGTGTAGTTCATGAATTGCAATTGTCTGTTCCGGGGAGTCCAGGTCAATTAATAACAGAATTTATCCTACGAGTGGTATTTTTCAATGTGAATATGTCCCTCTGGCTCTGCCGAAAGAAAGTCAATTTTATGAACTGCCGATAATTTTTTTATACCTCAAATTCGGTCGACAACTGGAAAAAACCCGAGTCCCGGGCGACCCTACAATCCAGCAGTAGCTCCAGTGAGCCTCATCCCCGAATAAATACGTCGTTGGCAGTATTATCAAGCTCTTCAACCGCCGAAGTGCCGGCTTCTCCCATCGTCCACACATGTTCACCCCCGGAACAACATCAGTAACTACCAATATCACAAGTACCCCATTCCCCGCCCCCTCCCCCCAACCGCCCGGGTAAAACTGAGTAAACAGTGAGACCCACACAAAGAAGACATTACCAAGGGCTCCACCGTCGGTCCCACTCATCGACATCGTTGGACGGTGTCCTAATGCCTCTGCCGGACTACTCGAGAAAGCCACCACCTTTTTTCACCCCTGCCACCTCGTGCCAATGAAGCAATTCTCGTCGTCGATTTTCATCCCCTTCCCTCAGCTCTCCTCAGTCCAACTGCCTCATCTCCGGACTAGCACAGTATTCACCTTTTCCTCCAGCTTTTCATCTATACTGAAAATACCAAACTGCGCTTCCAGCTACAGAGCTCGGTCTTCTCTTATTTTAGTTCATCCCCCGTAGTGCTGTCTTGGAGCACCTGGGGAGAAATCTCGTCACGTTCATGCTGCCAATCCCCTTGACGTACATGCCATATACATGTTGGTATTATAACTTGGGTATGCAAGACGAGGGTATAACTCTGCTCCAACCGCGCACCGTGGAAGGAGTTCTTATACTTGAAGGGAGAATTCTATGAAACGAGGGAATAATGAAATTTCAGATGTTGGTTTCTCGGTTTCTTTGGCTAGGTCCCTCTGTCTTTGTCGGGTAAAAAACAGGGGGTCTAGCCGAGCGTAGTTATCTGATTGTTATTTTAGTTGTGGCACAACCGGTGGTAAATGGATCAACCGTCATTCGTCGAAAAATTGGGAAGCTTGAAAATATGGAACTTAGTATTTTGTTATCGACGGCTTTTGAAGCAGAGTCAGCAGATTTCGTGGTATAATTGGGTAGGATTTTAGCTGTTAGGATTAGTGGACGAGGAGAACAAGCCTGCCCTAGGGCTAAGCCTGCCCAAGGCTAGCTTTGGCTGGGCCCAGTCACTCAGGCCTAGGACGGGCTGGATTTCGTGGATGAATCAGGTGAGACCAGCCCTGAGGCAGTCCATTGTTTACGGCCTCGCGTAATTAGTGCTATGCTCATTTACTATTAATTAATCGAGGAATTCTAAACTTGTTAATTCATGGGATCGATCAGTTATTCCCGCTCTGAGTCTCCTGCCGTTCCGGCGCTAAAGAATTGTTTAGAGAATTTATTAGTGAGCCCAAATCCACTTGATCCCCTCCTTCGTGAGATGGGTTCCTAGAAGTAATGAGGATAAAAGGGTAATGGCGAGTTATTTGGCGAGAATTTTGGACAATTAAATTATCTTTCCATAAGAATTTAAATCGACTTTTACAACAGAAATTTTCGGCCTTTGTGGTTAAAAATATTCATAGCCAATTATTTATTTGAAAACGTTACTCGGTGAATTAAAATGAATATTGTAGTTCGAAATGAAATGCTGATGCAGCAAAAAATATGAGGAGTTTCTTTCAAACCCAATGAACAAACTAATGACATCTAGAAATTGTCGGTTGCAAGACCTCATACATTTTTTTTTCCCTCCGTCCAGAGGAAAATGTATTTAAAAAATGTTGTGTATGCCTGAGGAAACATGAAAATACATAAAGGATCGTTTCAAACGGAACGCAGATGCGGGAATGAAATGGGCCATTTTCAAGAGGATTTTGTAGAGACGTTGCACCTGAAAGAGAGTAGATTATCTCCCACCAGACATAAACCACCCTCGCCAAAGTCGTCTTATCGGTGCGCCATCTATTCACATGCTCCACTTTTTTTTTCTCCCTCGCGTATGTCCTCTATCCTCATTCAGGTTTTTCTCGTTTTCCGGGCAGTTCCGATGCTCGTCGTACCTTCCTTCCCTTTTATCATTCTCCAGGCCGTTA
Source organism: Psyttalia concolor (assembly GCA_030522845.1). Lineage (NCBI taxonomy): Eukaryota > Metazoa > Arthropoda > Insecta > Hymenoptera > Braconidae > Psyttalia > Psyttalia concolor. The sequence goes on from JAPYZM010000151.1 coordinate 38,014, forward strand.
TCTTTACGCGGGAAAATAGGATCGGAATCCTAATGAACCAGTCCTATCGCTCCTGCTTCCGTTCACTGCAATTGTCAGGTGATTGACACCTAGATTTTCCCTTTATTCTCCATGGAGGCACTCGTTTGGAATAGATATATCTATATCCTTTTCCTTATCGTATTCAAATAGTCGGTAATAAAGTTTTTATTCAAATCAGGTGATTTTTATTCTATTTACCGGGATAAATTGCCCAAATGGTTTTGGGAATAAAAATAATTGAATTTACCAATTTGCAAGCTCAATAATTAAGAAACTTGTTTCATGCCTTGAATTCCGCTGTAAAATTTCAATCCTAGAGAACTCAAAATCATTTCATCACAAATTGGAATTTTCCGAAATTAATACAAGTCAGTCTGACATTTAAATGCGACGTCACCTTCTCACATCCCCCAGAATCACGGAATGTCAACTGAAACGTAAAATTGTCTGAATTACGCAAGCTGTGTTGAACATTGTCAGGTCTGTCTGATTGCGCTGTTCCACTCGTCGGATTGCAAACGGCTGGAGCTGAGGAGCAATAGGTAGGAAAAACGATTTGCAAAAACTTCTGCTGGACATGCACCCGTAACCATCCAACAGTTGCATCCGAAGGGGCGGGACAGCTCATGAAGCCAGGAGCTTGCATACAAACCATTCTCCCTTACGTGGGATCACGAGATCGTAACCATTTCCAATGTGTCACTGGGGGAGGAAAAAAAAAAGTGATAGCAATTTTTACGTCTGTCATTGCATTTGTTTGGTTTTGTGTGCGCCGGGTTTATTGGGTCGGGTGACAATTGTGTCAGCTGTATTTTTCGAATTGAATGAAGAGTTATGGACTGAAAATACTGACAAATGAAACTGTTAGCACATGGAGAAAAGGAAAATGGCGGTTGTGTTGAAGTTCTAGATTTGGGAGAATTGATCATCTGAAATCAATAATAGAAATAAATGAAAAATAACTTCAAATAAAATATTCACAAAATTTTTATTACAATAATCCCTGACATTCGTTTTTTTTCAGAATTTTTCATCCGGACCTGTCCCACCTCCGCTCAACTGCGCAGCCACCTCTCAGACGTCTTCCCAAAACGTGCATGTGGAGGTTTGATTCGGTGAGTCCATTTATTTATCTCACTTGAACAATTACAATGACAATGACAATCTCAATATCAAACGCAAGTTGTCGATTTTAAGCCATTACGGAAGGCATTATTGACGGGGTCTATCTAAATATTCTCACCGACACAGAATAAATTCGTATGTCGTTCAATTAAACAAGCCGCAAGCCCATCAGCCAGCTAATTATCGTCGAACTAACGTACAACCGAGCGCAATACATTTGCTCGTGCTATCCCAGTCGATAATTGTTATTGACGTTGCGATAAAGACAATCCTAGTTTAGGTATTGTTATTATGTCCACAGCGTGATACAGGTTTCGAAATACAAGCTGCAAACATTCGCAACCAACCGGACCTTCTCCCTTTAGCGCGCGATCTCTCTCTCTCTCTCCCTCTGTCATTGAGTATCGATTCCTCAATAATGCTATTGTGACGTCTGTTGGAAATTCATTAGGGGAATTTCATTTCGAACTAGAACAATTCATAGGTTCCAGGGAATCAAATAACTGGCAACCGCGGGAATTGTCAGAGTCTTTATGATCGTTCGAGTGCTTATTTTTATTTATTTTATTTTCCATTCATCATCGCAAGAGGAGAGTTGTTGGAAATAAATAAACTTGTTTCAAGAAAACAATTTATTAAATTCCCATAACCCCTGAAATTGTCATTAAAAAAATCTAGAAAAAATCGCGAGTCATCATGACTTTAATAAATAGAAATCCAATGAAATTGCGTTGCTTGTAGAAGAAATGCCCTACTACTGTGCTATCCCCTCAAGCTGAGAAAGAAAAACCGCAGTAGATCGCGATTCTGTTCCGGAAAATCGTTCGCTTCAACTACTCCCAAACTCTCGGTAAAATCCATATGAATGTTTGATGTTAAAAATCAGAGTAGGGAAAATTCGGTCGATTAAGCGGTGCATATAGACCGTTTGGCCCCTCCCCCCGCCTTTCGCAAAACTTGAGGTTATATTTGACTTAAAAATTCAACGAGGGTAAGAGGTGCATGGAACAACACGCATAAGATCACCGATTTCATACTACCTGAAAGTTTTCCCTCGAGTGCCATCGGGCGGTGGCGCATGCTTGTGGTGAATTTCTACACACACATAGGCGAGATTATTCACCAGTGAATACATCCGAAGAGCTTAAACCATAGGTGTCTGCATGTATAAACGCTTGTGAGAATCTGCGCAACTTAAACGCGAAGCTTGAAGGAGTTTGCCGAACTTTGAATCTCTTCAAGTGAAAGGAAAAGGTGAGTGACTGGTGGAATGAGGGGGGTAGAAGGGAGGATGAGGAGGGAAGGAGGGAGTAAATCGGCTGAAGGCTCTTCGGGATCTCTGTAGCGCGTCAGCAACGCCATTCCTCATGTAAACTTGGGCAAGGGACATTTGTGGAGTCGAGGATGGCGTAGGTAGCAGTTGTAACGCGAGGGGCGCTGAGTGACTGGATAACGGTTTCCACTTGACAGCCAAGTAGACCCATCTAACTCTTCCTCCCATCTATCCTCGAGGGTGTTTAACTTTTCAGGAATCCGTTCAGTCGGGGTGGAGAGTGCGTGCGCTAGATCCCAGAGTTGTTAATTTCGGTTAATTTTAGGGATTATTGGCCCGATTGACGACTACCAGCCGATCCCCGCTCATAAATCGATTACTATCGCATGACCAATGAGACCAATTGACATGAAATAAAAATCGAGGTGACAATTTCAGTTCGCTCACTGGTGCTTCTAGTCATCCTCGAAAAATCGAATTTATTCGAAATTGCGACTGGTGGAGTACGGCCATTGGAGATATAGAACTCTCTAATGTAATTTCGTGATTTTGTGAATTTGGAAATGATGGATTATGGGATTCGCTCGGTTTCTCGTGAATTTCTGGGGAATGGACTATAAAAATTCATGAGTCCATCAAAATGCGATGGGGATAGGTAACTAAAGACGAAATTCTTGCTCTCGTGGGACGTCGTTAAATCGAGCATTGTCATCACACGCCGAAATTCGTTTGCCATTGTTCCACTCAATCCTCCAGGCTGCGGAATTGATCTTGTTATCTCTGATGAATTTTTCTCATTTGATATAACAAAATTAGTTTAATAAAAAAATGGAAAAAAAATAATGGCTCTCGGGGGGATCGAACCCGCGACCTTCGCGTTATTAGCACGACGCTCTAACCAACTGAGCTAGAAAGCCAATGGGCTGAGGCGGTCGTTTTCCCATGAAGTTCCCTGGATGACACAATTTAAAAATACGCTAATTGAATCATCAAACCTTACAAACCCTGAAAGGAGAAAATTCATGCAATAATGTAGAGAGAAGAAAAAGACTGATTTTCGAGCCGTGCACAGCGGCCAGGGGCGCTGGCTTAGCAGAGGCCACGTGAGTCCCAATTGCCCTTCACTTCCAACCGGAAAGATCTCCAACGCAGACCAATCCGAGCATTTGCTACCAACAGCAATTCCTACTCTCCCTATTCTATCCAATCCTAATGACGTCAAAGTGTTTGATAGGGTACCCTATCCCCGCCACAGTCTGTCAACCAATGAGAAAGATCCACCAGAATTTCCTCGCGCTTAAAAGCTGCTGTACGCAGTCCAACAAGATTTTATTTACGGAGAAAAACAATAAGTTGTGTATAATATCCACTCTATATTATGCTCATTTCTACAAATTAGGATAATAAAAAAATGAAAAAAATAATGGCTCTCGGGGGGATCGAACCCGCGACCTTCGCGTTATTAGCACGACGCTCTAACCAACTGAGCTAGAAAGCCAATGGTACGGGCGATCACCTTCGGCGTCAAGTTCCGAGAATCCCGTAAATCGCAATTGTAATCGCTTTTTTTTATTAAAAAAAAAAACGGCTACAAATTTCGTGATAAAATAGGCTTGGATTTTTTTTTTAATCATTATATCATGTAAGAGGGTTTTACGGAAATGAATTAATAACTCACAATTTAATTGAAATAAAAGATAAAATTTCATAATAGAAAATCAAAGAAAATAAAAGAACTCCGTCTTCGATCAATCAGTCACGCTCACTCTCGACCTCCGAACTCTTTCAACTTCCGTATCCCACTGCTCTCTTTCTCCCGACTTCGACACATCCTCTCACACCCACACCGTGACACAATAGAAAACTCTGCTACAAAGAGTCTAAAGGATGAAGGCGGCTTGATTCTTAACTTTACACTCTAATCACTGAATATATTTACAACGGATTTTAAAACAAAGCCCAGGATAGGTTAACACTTGGTACACTCGTGAAACTCGATCGTCAGTTGCCTCTTGGGTTCATCCAACGTCGATCCTGGATTAACGACTAACTACCTTCGGCCCGCTTGCCTCTATCTATAGTCGTCGGGTCATTTACAGGCCCAGGCCCAGCGCCTATCCGTCCGGTCCGCCTCAGTCCCTCGACACGGTATTCCCCACCGTCTAGACGCTGGGACGCAGTTCCCCGTCCGTCAAACGTCTGGAAAGTAGTCTTTCGTCTCAGAATAATCGAACGTAGTTCCCCAGCGTCTAGGCCCAGGGGAATTCCCTTAAAATTAAAATAAAACTCTCTATCTAAATTTCCTGGGATACTACATACGACATAATTTCAAAACAAATTATCCCTGAATGTAAGTCGACCACGTAAACGTCTTAAAGAATTTTTAAAATGTGGTAATTGCAGAAATTATGCTTTCCATTACAATTAATGATTCTAATAAACCACTTAATCAGATTGAAAACCCCATTCATTAGTGAATTTTCATCGAATTCATCTGTAACTCACATGAATAACAGTAATTTCCCAATACTCAAGTGATTAATTTCAAAATACATCAAAAAGTTTTGCAGTTTGAGCTCAACTAGATTAAACACATTGAGATTATGATGAATTCCGTGGTTACCGGAATGCGGTAGGATGGACCTTGTGGAATCCACTGGGTAGATCGTATATCAGTGGGGAACGAGGGCTAATTAGATTTGGAATAATCGAGGATTGTAGACCTTCCTCGGTAGAGCGGATTTGGTATGTTAGAATAGAAGTTTGCTTGTGGGTGGTAGTGAGGTGTAGGGGGAGGATAGAAGGCACTGCATTCTCATCCGATAAAATACATTTCTAACGTCGACGGAATCCAAACGACGTATTTGCGCACTGGGATGTGCAACTACCGAGTCGGAGGTACACTCGTCCCATAACAGTAGTCGAGAAATTCACGTATGTATTCTCTTTCGTTCAGTGTTATATTCCTTCTACTCTTCTGTTCTGGATATCGATGGTAAGAGAGGGCATTTTCCCACTGGAAAATTGCACTGAACTCTGATAGATGTTATCGCAAGAGTATTCAAGTGATCTGTACGTGCGAAATGGTGATTAAGAATTAAGGATATGAGGGTCAATTTTATATCATTTCACGAGACACTTATAATTCAATAATCCAGATTGATTAGTATATTTTCAAATATTTAGACATTTTTTTATTTACATTTTTCAACTGGATAAATTTGGAAATTGGCCAATTTTTTTATTTTAAAATATGTCAACTTTAAAACTTACAAATTAATTTTCAACTTCTTTAAAATTGATAACTAGTTCTTAATATTACCCGAGCGCAGAAAAAATATGGAAAGTCTATTTTTTATAAGCTCGGGGGATCTTCTAAAGCCTTTCCTCTCGATAACTACGTCCCTTTCAATTTGATTCATCAATACTGATCGCTTGCCGCCTAGATATCAAGGTAGAGTAGAACGTATTTCTGGCTAGAAGTTGATATCAAGTTTGCGAAAAATAATGAGCGTAATCTCCTCATCGATATTCCAATTAATCATACCAATGCGAGCCTAATACCCAATTAAGTAAATAATACTTCAATAGGTGAGAGTAGCTCTCCACCTAAACAGATATACGAGGCGAATTCTGGTGAAAAAAAAGATTTGCAAACCATATATTCCGCGAATGTTCCATTTATGAAATTGCATGAATAAATTCCGCACGCATTTCCGTACGGTGGCCGCAACCTAGGGCTCCTCGTATTTTTTCTTTGTTCTCGGGGAGTAAAACGCGATCTGTACTGACGGGATTAGCCAGACCCGGGGAATTTACGATATGCGGTATGCGTACAAGTAGAGGAAAGGGATTTTGTATTAACATTAGCTAATTATTCCTCACAGTCTTCGGTATTTTGTTTTGGACAAAAATATTTGGAGTGAATTGCCATAATTTCCAAGTAAATAAATTCCAGGACTGCAAGAAATTTCCTAAAAACTAGCAGATAGTGTAATAAATTCCCTATTTCATGAAAATCCGCTGCTTCTTCCACCCGATCCTCCTGGTAACCCCATTCTCCCCCTGACGGGATACACCCATCCAATTTGCCCATACAAATAGCGTCATTGACGGTAGCCCTACAGGTTTGATATTAAACGCGTCATTACGCGAAATAATGAAGCAGGGTTGCCCGGTGAAGGGTGCGTCACGGCCAGCGCCATCCTTTTCCCCCCTATATATCACCGGCACTTCTTATTCATTTTCTTTGTTGTGTCGTTCTCCTCCCATCGCATCGTCCACCCCCGCCCCGCGAGTCATCAAATTCAATATTACCAAAAAAATTAATTTAAGTGATTTTGCGTTGACAAAAATCTCGTTGGCATCAAGTCATTGTCTGCAAGAACAATCTGATACTGTCGGGCCCGTATCTAAAATTCATCATCACAATTTTCCGAATTTTCCAACAAATAAGGGCGTGCAAAAAAAATCCCCATATTTTCATGCCAACAAATCAAAACTCCCTCTCATTCATCGCCGAATAAATCAAGTGGACTTTGGCTGTCACCTACTCCTGTCCCGATATACTAGTGAAACAAAGACAGAATTCAAAGCCAGCGTAGTAGCTGGCCATACATATATTATAACAGGGCGGTTTTGCGAAGAGAGAGAGAGAGAGAGGAGAAAGAGGGGGCCTAGCCATTGGAGCCATCCAAACATTCCACTACGGATCGGGGCAAACCAACTGCGCCATTATACCTTCGTGCCGGCTTTTATTCGAGTCTCTCCGCGAGTACAATTGGCGTGCGCCCTCCACCGAAAAGCTCATTGTTCCACATTGATAGATGGTGCTGGACGAAAAGTTCTTGCTTTTCGATTGTGGACGGACTTTTGTTTACATGAGCGCCTTTCAAAATGCGAAGAAATATCTTAATTTGTCGAAAAATCACAAAGTCATTCTTAAAAAATTGAATTCCAGTCAGAATCGTTCCTAGATTTGTGGGTAAGCCAGGCTAGAGTACTGGAGAACACTGGAATGTTGAAGAATTTTTAAATTCATTGACTTCTAAAAAAAAAAACAATAAAAAATCCTGAATAATCGGTTCTCTTGAATTTTTACAACTGCCGCTGAATATAATTTTAGGAAAAACAAATCCTTCAACTTCAGAGTTAAAGAATACTCATTAAAATTAATTTGAATTGAATCCGTCACCTCGAGCAGGTGTTGCAGGTGACCAGTTCTAGTCAATGAAATAACATACCAGCCACCCCCTAAATACCTCACGACAGCTCATCCCAGACATCAAAATTCTGTCTTCACCCCCGCCCCCCTCCCCAAATTTTCCTCGTAAACACAGGCGTTACGGCCACTGCCAGGTCGTTAATGCAGCCTCCCTCCCCCCCGTCCCCTGTCCGTCGCGGTCTCCCCTCTCCGAAGAAGGGGGAGAACAACAACGGGACACGAGCGAGCTATAAATACTGGAAAAGCTACGAAAAGCCCGTTGCAACACGGCCGCAGGCATTTTCCCTTTAATGGCGTCGAGAGGACCAAAGTGAAATCCGGGGGAGCACATGGTGCATTATGCCGGCATTATTTTATTTTTTTTTTATACATCCACCCCTCTGATGTGTCCTGTGCGCTCACCTGTACCACTGGCGAGTAATCCCCCGCCACCCCCTCTCCGCCCCTTCCCTCCCATTAATAATCACCATAAATATTCATTCGACTCGAGATTTACGGGATAACCGCTGGGGGCCACGATCCTACCCATGTGCATTACTCGGGGTGGAAAAAA